>WEKX01026596.1:23434-79679 GCA_013390025.1 Pitta sordida | reverse complement strand
GCTGCCTCCTCCGGCCCCGCCGCTGCCTCCTCCGGCCCCCCCGCCTCCGGGTTCCTCCCGCTCCGCTGGGGCGGCGGCGCGTTCCTGGGAGCGCGTCCCGCGGATCCGCGAGGGTGTCTCCGCCCTGAGGGACCCCCCCGGTGAGTGACCCGGCCCCGCTCCGCCGGGAGCCCCTGGGTGTCCCGCCTGCCGTGTGGCTTCACACGCAGTGAAGGCATCGCCTGGGGTGGAGGGAACGGCTTAGGCGCCAGAATTAAGCTCTTGGTGTCAAAAACTGGCTTTGCCCGTTTCCCAAAGTTTTCACTTGAGAGGAGAGAAAAGGAAAGACCATTTTACTCCCCCTCAGCACTTTGGGTGCGAGTAAATGCTGTTTGTCCGGAACAGCGCAAACAGAGATTGGTGCTTTTTAAAAATCAGAGTATCCATTGGAAAGTTCTGCTTAAAGACTTATTCGTAAAAAAGATAACTGAGGAGGAAGCTTGCAAGCCCTGCGGCCTGGTGATGTTGTGATGTAAATGCTGGTGCAAATAAATATAAAGTGTTTTGGAGGGGAAAACTTCTACAACTATGTAACGTATCGATGTATAACTACTATATGTGTAACTCATATGTAACTATAGCCGAGACCAAAGTGGTCTTATTTTGAGATGCAGTACCTTCTCTAAAGTTTTGTCTTGTTTATAGAACAAAGAGAAACAATTCCAGGATGAAACGCGAGGAGTTTTTGCGCGTTGTGTCTAAAGAGTCAATTGAAGATTTCTTGCGTTACACCCGGAATCCTGTGAGTAAGGCAGTGTGCACATGGGACACTGATGGAAGCAGAAATTGTGTGGCATAGGGGCAGAAACTGCTGGTCTGGTACCTGCAGATGTGCTGGAATAATTGCTGTNCTTAGACGGATTCTGCGGTCCTGGCTCTCTCTTTCTCTGGTCCATAGGGTTTCACCATGGTCAGTCCAATTCACAAGCAGCAGCGGGATGCCTGGAAGAACATCTCTACCCCTTCTCTCGTGGGCCTGGGGGCCTTCAAATCTCTCAGCCTCCCGACGCAGGTTCTGAGCTGGCACGCTACATCTTACTACTGAACTTTTTTTTCTTCTCTCCCAAGTATGTTATTCACAGAGACGCCTCTATCTCTATAACCTTGAAGGCCCTGGCAGCACGGAGAGCTCAGGCCAGAACTGAGCTGTTAACCCCCTCGCTGCCAGAACAGCAGAAAACCCCCTAAACCATAACAGGAAAATAACTTCAAATGGATCTAAAGGAACGTGGGTTCTACAGCTTTTTCTGCCTGAAATGTCATTTATAAACCAATTAATTTTTTTGATGTCTGGTTGTTCCATATACAGTTTATTTTTTAAAAAATAAGTTACAGTATTAGTACCGTGATAATACAAAAGAAAAACTACTAACTTGATGTTGATGAAGTATTCTATTTTTCAGTTTCAAAAAGAAAGAATTTATTGGTATGTAATGGTGGTATTCCTTTATGAATGGTATTGTCAAGTTAGTTTCTTAAGTTTTCTAATCAATGTTTTCCTAATTTACCTACATAAGGATAAAGTAAAAGGATCTGTTGACCTCTGAGTCCACCAAGGCATGAACTGATTTATTAATGCACTGCACTCACAATCATGTTCTATGCAATGAACTTTTCTAAGTTTTTCTTCCAAACACCACTGAATCTCTTGCTGCAAGAAATTTGCTATTCCGTTTGCATGCCTGTATGTAATTGTAATTATAGAAAACAGCTTCATTAGCAGCTTCCCTTTGCTTAAAGTCTCCTTCCTATTTTCCACCAAATCTAAACACAAACAGGAAACTGTTCTGTTTAGGAAAACATTGAAGTACTAACAGTGTTTCCTTTTCAGTTTCTGGTACCTGCATTCAGTAATTTATCTTAACGTATCTTGGCATATTTGGGTTAAGAAGTTGTTGTTTTTTGCTTGTTTGGGTTTTGTTTGGGGGTTTGTTTTTGTTTGGGGTTTTTTTTGTGTTTGGTTGTTTTTTCTTTTTATTTTTCACCACAAATTCACAGGAGCTGTTGCTATTGCAACAGCTTTCAACTGTTGTCAGTGCCTCTGGAAACTTTGTGTCACCAACAATAATAACAGCATTGATTAAAACTGTTTTCATGCCTTCACAGCATTAGAGAATATGAACGTTCAGATCTCTTTTTTATTGTTCAAGGTGCCTGAGTTATTTTGTTAATTTCCTTTTGAAACCTCCAGATGGAGGGAGTGTGACCATGTTCAATCTTAGAATGAAGATTCTCCTTCTAAGATCTCCCTGAAAAAATTCTTGGCTGCTTTTCTGGAGGAGGCCGTGGCCATTCCATCCTTTTGAAGTAGATACAAAGATACAGAAAGAAACAGAGAGTGTGATTAGAGCCTCACTGCTTTCCTTAGCTTTTCTATTATATTTGCTCTGCTTTTTCTACTTATTTGATGCTTTAGCCTCAGAATTTACCTTCTCAACTTTTTTTAAAGTTGTGCTCTTAGAATCACTCTTTTCAATGTCTGATTTCTACACGCCCACTCCATCCCCTTTGAATTTTTCTTTTCCTTCCTCTCAGTGTTTTCATTCATGTCTTCTAAAATTCTGGGACTTGCTAGTTTTCCTTCAAGATTTGTCATGGGCTTTTCACTTTTCTTTCTTTGTAATCTTTGAAAAATATTATCACATCGTGGTGCTGTTCATTGAGGTCTTTATCAGGTGCTGTTAATTTTTTCCATTAAATCTCCTTCCAATTCAAGAAAATACATTATTAGACAGGAACAGAGGAATCACAGATATGACTGTCTTTCAATGTCATCCTTTTCCCTTATAGATTTTAGAGTAATCCTGTCTCACATCATACCGAAGAAAGAGCTGAAAGCTGTAGTGTTATTAGAAATTAATTCTTTTTGTTCAAAACACTTCAAAACAATCTTAATATCCTGCCTTTTGGGTTTGTCTGAAGCAGAGGGCTGCAGAACTCCCTGTGAGGCCTTTGGTTGATTGTGTTTGTTTCTAGCCGTGGAATAGGATAGAAATTCTCTTATAAATATGTAACAGGGTCTTTCTTCTCACCCCCTTCTGGGAACTTTCTGATGTTTACTGCTGCTCCTTTCATTATGTTTTAATTTTCCGTTTACCTTCCAATTTTCCTTTCTGAGTCTTGTCAGTGTCCCTGTGGCTGTACTGACTGTCACATTTCTAGTCCTTGCCTGAGGATTTTTTTTCAACAGCCATCCTCAATCTATATTTTATGATAGCAAAGATATGATCAGGGACTTTAATTCTATGGGGTTGTGAGCTTCTTACCGGAGGGCGTGGAATTGTCTCCATTGCTACCAAGGGCTAAAAAGGCTTTTGTCTTAAGAGCAGCACATTTGATTCACACTAAAGGGTTAAGTAGTAGGAAATTCTTAGGTTGCTTTAAAAATATATATAACTTTTAGGAGGTCTTTTGTGTGTATAACTGCAAGTTAACCATTAATGTAGAAAACACCATTAATTTTAGAAGACATACTGATGAAATATAAGCCATTTCACTCCTGTGGAATTGTGGGGGCTCTTCTGACCATCTACAGAAAAATCCCTTCGATCGTTTCGACTTGGACGAACTTCTGCAAGAATTGCCCAGAAAGCAGAAAGAGGCACTATGGGAGAGACTGACCCAGCTGCTGACACAGACCCTGGTGGACAACCCTGTGGAATCGTGGCAGACGCCTGCAGAGGATAAAAGGGATGACAGCATGGAGGTGGAGATGACTCCAGAAATTGTAAGGATCTTGTAAAATAAAATATGATGAGTATTTAATATTTGGGGGGAAATAAAAGGGACTATTTCCATAGCACTTGCAAATGTGCAAGGCTAATCAAATAAGATCAGTTCCAAACATCACCTCCTGCCTGTTTTTTAACTGACTTAATTTATGCTTGGGTTAAGCTGAACTTATGATTGGTCTATACTATAAAAGACTAGATCTGCTGATAATTTTAGTTATGGAAGGTGTGACACAGTTTTCTCGGTAGGTTTGAATAGGCTTTTTGTGTGTCTTGTTTTAGCAAATGAATGTGGATATTGGAAATGCCCCTCAAGTATCTGGCATATACTATAAGAAATTCACCACCTGATTTATTATTTTAGTGAATGAAGATCATGAAATATAGATTTGAATGTCCTTTCCACAAATGTAGCCTCTATAGAATTTCTCTGACTCAGACCCTCACATACTTTCTTGAGAATACTGGGGGAAGGGGTTATTTGATTTTGAAAGAAGAAAAGAAAAGCAGTGGGGAAATCATTAGGGAGACCTAGAGGCCTGCAGAAAATCCATCATACATCCAGAGCCCTGTGAATTCGTGTACTTGGATCAAAAGTGACCAAATTACACATTTCCAAGTTGCACAAAACGCTGCTCAATAGCGTTTTTTTAGCTCTGAAATGGATTTGTGCTTGAGTGGGTTTGTTGCAGGTGAGGTCTCTAGTGGAGGAGTGGATATACAGGTACAGTCACAGAGTTATCTGCTGGCTGGAGCTGAAAACCCTTTTCAAACCTTTTGAAACAGATGTGCTTTAAAAATCTCTTATTTTGCCACTTATTTGGTAGGTTTTGGGTACCAGTATTCTCCCTCTTCAAAATGGAAGCATAATAACAATTGAGCTTGTCTCTCTGTTGCAAAGGTTTATTTCTTGTGGGAATTATGTTCTGGTTCCAAAACAAACTGTTTTCTCAACACTGTTTTCTTCCAGAAACAAACTGCAGCAGTGATCCAAGGGGTGATAGCTGTCGTGACTGCTTCCATACCTGCAGTGGATGAAAATGTCAACTACAAAGCTCTTCTAGAGTGTGTTTTTATACTAAATGGTGGGTACTTACCTGCACAAAGCACAGCATTTCACAATTGAGGGTGGTAGGTTCTTTGTTTGTTCTGCCTGAAATCCAACTGGCCTGTGGAACAGAATGCACAGGAGAAAAGTTGGTGCTGATGTGGACTCTTATGGATACAAAATTGAGAAGTCAGGACTTCAAGTAGTTTTCTTTCTCCCAAATGTTCACCCAATGACAGGTAACTTGGATTATCCTGTGTCTTGTATTATTTTTAAGGCAAAACTCAAGATTCCATTGTTGCCGCTCCAAGAACTTCGCCAAACCATTGGAGTTAAGGGAGCTGCCCAAATACCAGCAGTGATAAGAGGCCCTTGAGGGGTGTAAGGGTAGGAAGAGCTGGCTGACACTGAGGGGTAGTTTGTGCACCAACAGGATGCTGTTTTACACCAGTAGCTTGGTTCTTCGCAGTAAACAATTATTTTATTATTGTTGTAGGCATTCTTCCTGCATTACCTGCATCTGAAAAAGTCGTACTGGATGGTATGCAACGTGCATGTGAAATGTGGTGGGAGAAGGGGCTGGAAGGGAAGGACCTTCTAGGGAGGACTCTGTTTGTCATTCTGCTGAAGAAAAGCCTGAATAAAGCTGCCACGGTATGCTCAAGCTGTATTGTCTTTCAGATTGTTACTGAGTGATTCAAGAAAGAGAATCTCTCTAAGAAAATACTGACTTCTCTAGAAAAAATTTAAATATTTTTGGCATCAATTTCATAAGTGAACTGGCTTTTTTTTGCGTTCATTTTTATCTTTTCACTCTTTTGTCCAGTCCAATGACCAATGTTTCAACAGTGATTAACTCTCTTAGATAATTCAGGTTTTAAGGACTGTATTCAGCTGCTCGTAGAGACAACTTTTGTGGGGACCTTCATTTTCTGTTACTCTTTATCTTTCTACAAAAAATTTTTCTTAATTCTCTATTACTGAACTGAATGTTTTTTTTTATGCATAAGTTACTTGGAGTATTGTGGTACACATTTTTTGCACTAACTCAAATGACGTATCCTTTACTTATTTCTTTCTTCTGTTTCTCCATATTAACTGCCTTTATTGAATGTAGTTTCAAAATTGGAATAATATTATTTTAACGTATTTTACACAAAATGACAACTTTCTGTACTTGAGTGTGTCTTCGTTTGTTGGAAGTCAGTATTTCTGCAGTTACAGGTATTTTTTTCCCCAGTGATGTGATGAAATTCATGTTCATAATTTAACAATCTAAATATTTTCTGTCTAACATTCATAATTCATCATTTAAGGTCCCTTAGATGTGTCTTTGCATTAAGGCAATACCTACTTCCCTACAGTGTGGGTTTCTTTCGTCTCAGGGTGCGGATATTGTCCGTGTGTGGAATCTGCATGAGACGTTACTTTGTTTTGATTACAATTCAGAGGAGAGTGTTGAAGTCAAGGACTTGTTGCTTCAGTCTTTTATGAGTGTGAAACATATTAAGAAAGAAGAGGTAAGCAAACTTTTGTCTTGCTGTGATTTTATGCCATGAGATTTGGCTGCTTTTATTGGTTTCTAAGGTTTTTGCACAGTGCAGAAGGTGAGACAAACCAGCTCTGACTCCAGGCTATAAATGGTTGATCTTCTATTTCATTTGGAAAAACCTTTGTTTCTATTCCAGACTAAGATGTGTCTAAATGTTCAGTTCAGTTCTTGTATCCTGAGGTAATAAGAACCAAGTGCTTTTCTTGCAGGGAATGTCCCTCAATACTTAAAACCATTCCCTGGTATAATCGTCTTCTTTAATAGCAGTTTTTCTTTTATTGCAGGCAGATAACTGTAGCAAAATTATTTTCCTTCTAAATGATTTAATTTAGAAGACTGCATTGCCATGATCTGTTTTGAAAGTAGCACAAAAAGAACCCAACTTTACAGAAAAAAGGGCAGTTTCTGACTATATCCTTCCTTCCCTCTACCCCACTCTGGGATATTCCAGCTCAAAGTGTGACTAGCATTCATTTTTCTCTGGTTTGTCATAGATGTGAACACAACTGCTGGTTCAGTTCTCAGTGGAAGTGCCTCTGAACCTCTGCTAATTGTTCTAATTGAACTTTTGCACTCCAGCCAATCTGCTCTTTACCATTACACTTATTTCCTTATTAATTTTCCTGATTTATTTTTGCCTAGAGAGCTGACAGGTGCAAAGGACCCTTACAGCTCTCTGACTCACCCTTATGTCTGATCACACATTTTAAAGTGTCAGAAGCTGGGTGCCTTCACTTCATCCGAGCAGATCCTTTGTAAGGCTCCAATTCCATGGGCAGATCTTGCTGCCCAGAAGAGGGTCCTGAGTTTCATGGTCCCTTACCACCATGAAATACTAACTGAGGTCACACCAAAACAGAATGGTGATATAAAAAGTGCAGGAACATCTGTAATCCTTTGTTCATTTGGTTTGTATCTTCTCTACAGTATAAATAAAAGTAATGCTTGAATTCTCTTTAAAAATTAAGAATTAGTTTTTCCATCTCACCTATGCTTTTAAAATTAAAGATGTAATTTCTTTTGATCTTTAAGCTCTGTATTGACACATTTTGAGGTATCTCTTAAATTGGGAATTCCTCTCAGGTTTGACTTCTCTTTGGTTTTTCCTTTTTCCTCTCCCCACAGGGAAGAAGATTCCTCAGTTTTTTGTTCACCTGGAATGTAAACTTCATTAAAAAGATACACGGGACTGTTAAAAACCAATTACAGTTTTTTCCAAGGTATGCATCACGCTTAGAGCACTTAATGATGGTTAAGAGCTTGGCTAAAATCTCGTTTGTCCCACTCTAAAAATACCTGGCGTATTGATAAAATATATCAGAACCCAGAAACCTTCAGATCTGCTGAATATAACTGCTCTGTTTATTATTTCAGCAACTTCCTTTGACAGCTGCTCTGACATGGCTGGGTGTACAATTAGAGGTGTAAAATTCTATTTTGTATTAGCTAAAGGAAATGACTTTGATAGAAATTACTGCAGTGCTTGTGTGAGAACTACAAGTCCATTTCTTTCATGGAGTGTTCCTATTTTTTCTTATGGGTAACCTCTAATTTAATTTGGTAGGATTCTGTATACAGACATTCCAATATGGAGTGACTTGCAGGGTCAGTTATAGCCTGAGAACCAGGCTGATGGATGAAAAACATGGATTTTTTTTTTTATTTATTATTGAGTGAAATATTACAGAAGTAATTACTACAGTTATATCTTCTAATTTGCAAGGAACAGGTCTCCCAAGGGTCTGGTGAAATGTCTAATTCACAAACAGTCGCGTGTCATTAATATGCAACAGGCCACGCCCATCACTTCACCCCCAGCCAATCAGGAGCGCTGGGGGCGTTTTCCGCTCCTCCCCACGGGCTCTCACAGCGCAGGGGAGCAAAGGGAACCATTTCTGAGCCCTCTCTGCCTGGAGAGACCCTCGGAGAATCCCTGGGCTTCTCTTTGGCCACGCTGTTGCTTCTGCAGCCACCACCAGGCTGCTGCCACTGCACATGCTTGCACCACTGCCGTGGTGGGGAAGCTCCAGGGCAGCAGTGGGGAAGGGATGTCCCCAGGCTCTGATTGGTGGTGCTCTTGGAACCTGGGAAACCTTAACTTTGCAACACTGTGACACCTGGAGCCCCTTACGGTGGGGGGTGGCTGCAGTGTTGGAGTTTCTTTCCCTTTGACTATGGCAGCTTTGATTGCGGTCCCAAGTGTGGCAGAGGCAGCATTGGCCATGTGGGCCCAACATAACACCCCTTCCCCCTGCTGCAGTTGGAGGAGGGCATGGGGGAATAGAAGCCTCCTCCTGGCACAGCAGCTCATCCCAGCACTGCCCTGCCCCAGCACACAGCACTGGCCCCACCACTGCCGCAGCCAGCCCAGCCCCACTCTCCTTGGGGCTACGTCATCACCAGATGCGCCAGGCGCTCAGTCCCCAGGCACAGACCGCATCGCCTTCCCCGCATGTAGCCAGGGAAACTGTAACATGCGCCTGGGAGGGGTCAGTCCCCCAGCTGGGCTTAGAGTAATAGGGGACGGTGTGGCTTGTGGCGATGCTGTGCTGGGTCTCAGCGGCCGCCTGGGTCATCCCATGGCGTGAGCCTTCTGCAGTAGGGACCAGGCACGGAGACATAAAGGAATGAGGCAGGGACCAGGGCACACCACTGCAAGTGAGAGACACTCCACCCATTGCTGAGGCAGATTCATGGGGAAAACTTGTCGCGATCCAGTGAGGTCGCAATGGAGAAGTCGCAGTGCACAGAGGCATGATGGTATTGTGAGACAAATGATAAAGTATCTGTCTCTCTGCCCAGAAGAGATACTTCCTATGTAATAGTGGTTGTGTTGATTAATTTACAGTTACCTTGTAATTATCTGTGTAGCCTTGAGAGAATTTCTTCTTCTAAAAAATTATGTTGATACGCAGAATTAAGAATGTTATTTATAAATAACTTCCTATTGTTGCCTTTGTGAGCTGCAGATAGGGATGGTTAGGATGCTACCTTGAAACTGTTTCCCATGTGTTAATACAGATCCCTGATGGAACACATTTCAGAAGTTTACTTCAGGGCCTGGAAGAAGGTGTCAGGAGAATTCACACAGGTAACATACTTGAAATTTTAAAAGTATAGTTTTGAATTTCAAGGTGGGATAGATACTTGACTTTTCAACCTCATAAAGGTTCCTAAATAAGCCTTAAAGAATTATGTTCCTAAGGGAAATGTGTCTTCATGTCAAGGAGTGACAGGCTTTGAATGTTTGCTCACTGGCATCAGCCTGGCTGTATTTAAACACCCTTGATTCTGAAATGGTGGTTCACAAAACTGTGCATATACACGGGGTTTTTCATGGACACGCTTGTTATCTGAGTTACTGAAGTTTTTATTCAGTATGTGCAAGTCTCTATAGCTGATAGCTCAAGTTTTTATCTAGTTTCTGTGGATTTCCCTGGAGATGATAAAAAACCATAATTATGGCACCACAACAATTCTAGAGCAAACTTTGATGCCAAAAACTTCTTATTTACCATGTGGAGGTGTTTGTAGGTTCTGATAATTGGTTTAATTGTATATTCTGAAATTTTGAAAATCAGTTTAAGAAAACAGAGGCCCCCAGCATGGAAAAAGTGGGACATAACAGAAGCTAAGTAAGAAATACAGGGATCCCTTGCTACTCTGTGCTTCATTATTCACAGCTTCAGTACATCACGGGTTCTTTCCCTCCGCTTTACCAACTTGTCTTAGATTAGAACAATATATCAGGAACCTTACTGGAGTAGAAAGGAAAAAAACTCTCTTTATCTACTTTACTTTTTGAATTAAAGGGGCTTTTGGTCAAAAAACGTAGAAAAAGGAAACAATAAGTTTTTACATATATAAATATGAAAAAAACCCTAAACAGGAACACAATGGTAACAAGGAGGAAAGAAAAACAAAAAAAGCCAAAAAGAACACTTCCTCCCCTCCCAACAACCCTTGTTGAGGAATTCTGCCTTTTGTTTAGCTCGTTTAACATCTCTCTTCCCCGGAGTTTGAGAAGGGCATGGTGGTTTTTGAAAAATTAAACCTAACCCATGTTAACCCTATTTACAGTTCCTTTGCAAATTTCACTTATCATGGCATGTTTCCAGCCCTGCCTCCGCATTATTTGAGGATTTACTGTATTATCAAAGAGTATTATCAGTTGCTTGTTTTAGAGAATGTCATTGCTGCACAGCTACAGTACTTACTGTTTTATTGTGTTAACAGTAGCGTGTGTGTTTTTACTGTAGGTGCTTGAACAGAACTGCATTCAGGATTTCATGCATCATGGAGTTCATCTTCCCAGAAGTTCTCCTGTCCATTCTAAAGTTAGAGAGGTAAGCTCCTCTAAAGCGTGACATGAGCTAGGAGCAGCAAAATGCGATCAGTTCCCAGACAGTGGAACATTTCCATTCACAGATTCACAGGTTATTCCAAGTTGGAAGGGACCCCCAGCATCATCTAGTCCAACTCCCCACCAACTAGACCATGTCACTGAGCTCCTCATCCAGTCTTATCTTAAACACCTCCAGGGATGGTGATTCCACCACCTCCCTGGGCAGACCATTCCAATGAGCGATCACTCTCTCTGTGAAAAACCTCTTCCTAACATTCAGTCTTAACCTCCCCTGGCATAGCTTAAGGCCATGTCCTCTTGTTCTGGTGTCATGAGCCTGAGAGAAAAGATTCACACCCATCTGGCGGCGACCTCCCCTCAGGTAGTTGTAAACAGCAATGAGGTCACCTCTGAGCCTCCTCTTCTCCAGGCTGAACAACCCCAGTTCCCGTAGCCGCTCCCCGTAGGGCTTGTCCTCCAGTCCTTTCACCATCCTTGTCGCCCTTCTCTGGACATTCCAAACTAAAATGGGCCACACTGTCTGTGTCTGGAATTGAAACGCTTTTCATAGCAGTGTGTGTGATGCTGTGTGTTGTGTGTGCTGAGGGCACACAAGCAGTGCTTACAGGATGTCAAGGCTTTCTCTGCCCCACTGTTTCCCAAGGGATTAGGCTGGGGATGAGCTGGAAGTTAGGAGGGTCACAGCTGAGACAGCTGACCTAAATTTACCAAAAAGATATTACATGTCATATAACCACTGTGCTTATCAATAAAAATGGGGGGAAAGTAGATTTGAGGAAGGAGCCATTTCTTGGAGACTATTGGTCTGCTTGTGGGAGGTGATGAGTGATTACATTTGCATGACTTGATTGGGTTTTGAGGGGGTTTTTTGTTCCTCTTTCCTTCACTTATTAAACTATCTTTGTTCTGACTGATGACCTTCTTACTTTTCTTCCAATTCTCTTCCCATCCCAGTGGGCAGGGAGTAAATGAATGGCTGTGGGACCTGGTGGCTAGGACCAACACACCACAAATTCATAAAAAATAGTATGTTCTGACAAACAATATTTGAACAAATTTTAGGAGGAACCTGCTTATAATTTTGCACCAGATTTGTCCTTAGTGCTCAAATGTAGGAATACCAGGGGATTTTCCAGAGTAGTGGAGGTGATTTTTGCTGTGTGTTGTTTAAGCTTTTTTCACCTGGAGAATTGACCTTTCCAGGGATGGTCACAGGGATGGAAAATCATAAACTTCTTGCAAATTTAGTAGATGGGTCTGAAATGAAGCTTGTTTTTTTTTTCTTTTTGTTGTGTAAGGGAGGGTTCATGTAAGTTTATAGGGATGAGCCTTAATTCAGTTAGATATTCTAGCTGTCTATCTGTGGCTTTTATTAATGAACAAGACTTTTGAAGCAGAATGAGAAGTGCACAAAGCTTTTTAAGACCAGGCATTTATATTTAGGTGATGCCCCTGCACCTCCCAAACACAGAGGTGCCAGAACGTGTAGTGCGTGCATTATACACCGTGACACACCAGTGTACAATACTATATTTATTTGCTTGAGTTTGATTTATTTGGGCTTTGTCCTGTTTATTTTATCATATCTGTAGAATTTCCTTGTCCTGTGATTCCTGATTGATGGAATAGGCTTTTGACAGGGCTTTCCATATTTTTCAGCCTCAGAAGCTTCTGATCTAGAAAGAGGACCGTGAATAAATCTGTCTTTGGTTTGCAAGGGGAGTGGGTCACAGAATTCAGTATATTTGAAGGATGTGTTCTTTTTCATTAGGCAAGAATTTGATTTAAAATTGTCCTTTAGAATCCAGGAGTTCCTGTAGGAATTGGGAGGGTAACCAACCACAGTCACTCACTTGAGCAAAGTTTGGACTTCCTGTTTTATTGAAAGAGTGGGGAAGGAGGGGAGAGCAGCACACACCTTCTGAATTCAGACCTGTGACTGGAACCCCAATGTCTGTGTTGCACATACTAGATACTCACTGTTCTGCTAAGGCTGTTACAAACCAATGTTTATTGCCATTAATCCTGGGTTAGAACCATCATTCTTATACAGAAATAAAAGCCACAGAGCCTCTTACAAATTGTGGCACACAAGCAGTTCAGTGCATTTCAGGCCCAGAGAAAAGCAGCTCTTTTCCAGTACCTTCCATTCCCAGGCTCCCCTGTCCAGCTGTAGCTGGGAATACTTGAAGTACTGACCACCGGGGAGGCAACTTCTTTTCAAACTGACCAGTGTTTTGGGTGAAAGAATTACTTCATATCAAGTGGCATGATGCCCTTTCTCATATTCTCTGGTCTTCCACTTTCTTTTCTGTGTAATTCAGATACAACAAGAACAGGATCTTTAGGAGACTGAGCACAGCTTTGAGACCCAGGAGTGCTGCTTGATACTTGCTGTTCATCAGGGCATTAGAAATGTGTTACATTTGTAGATTTGTATTCGGATAACTCCAAATTGGTTTACAAAAAAATGGTGCTCCTTTGTTCTTAACAGAGAAAAGGTTTATTTATCTGTAGCTGATAATTTCATGGTTTCAAAGTATTACTGCTAGTTACTTTTAAAAAGTAGGTTTTTATTGTAACAAAAAAGGAGTTGTTTCTGTGAAACTCTCTGGCTATGATTTTTTCTTAGTTGCGGATCTTTATATAGACTTATTGAATCTATAAAGTTATAAAAATGGGATATTTATTAGATTTATTTAGATTTATTATTTTTGAGACTTTAAAATATAGAGTCAATTAACATGTCTGACTTTATAATTTTCCACATTATGAAAACATAAATTTTGAAATGAGCCAATTCCTGATCACTTCTTGCATTTAGAAAAAACTGTTAAAACAGAGTTTGGGACTGGTTTGTTTGTTTTTCCTCAGATGCTGAGTTATTTTCATAAACAAAGTAGAGTTCGTCAAGGAGTGGAAGAAATGCTCTACAGATTGTACCAGCCCATCCTCTGGAGAGCTCTGAAGGTAATTATCCTTCTCAGAAAATAGGACTCTCTTCAATTACAAAATTTTGGGTCCATCTCACATTTTCTCTTTTTATTAATTGCTTTTAAAATGAAATGGCTACAAAAACCAGTCAGTGTTTAACATCTCAGATGTAGCTGAGTGACTTTGCAAGTTGTAATTAGGCATAGTGTGTCCAACAATATTGTGATTTGTTAATGTAATTTTCTCCTATATTTCAGTTCTGTTCACAAGCACCGAGTGCTTTCCAGGCTTGCAGTTGGTATTCTCATCTTCTCAATTTGGAAACTCTGTGTAATGTTGTGTTCTGTTTTCCAAGATCTTTAGGGAATTACCAGTGCTTTATCAATCAAAGCCAGCAATGTTCAGGGAAGGATTTTGTTTCACCTTCTGATTAATTACCAGCCTTAGAATACAGCTCGAAGAATTTATTGGAGTACTACTTTAATGGAACTTTTATTCTCCTTGATTGTATGTATAGGCATTCAAGCTACAGATGTGCTTTTACTGAGGTGTTACAGAATGGAATTTCTTACTCCTAGTACTTTTAGTGTGTGTGTGTGTTCCTGTGGATTTTACAGTTTTTCTGCTCAGTCACCCTGGGATTAAGGTAACCCAAGATTCCTTCTTTGGGAACAGCTTTAATTTTGTCAAAGGTTATGAAATCTGCTTATGAGAGCACACACTTAGTGTTTGTTTCAGCCATATCTCATTTCCTGATTGGTTATACAGCATCCACTCCAGCCATGAGAGTGATATTTAAAATTCTTAAAGTTGAAAATATTTAACATTAACATGAGAAATTATTTCAAATGGAGTTATGAGTTACAGGAAGGAGTTGGGAGCTGTTTGGTTTCATTAGAACCCTGTGGTAGAAGTGGGAAGATGAAGGGACTCATCCTTAGCCCAGGATCTTGTCTGGTCTTACATTAGGGTTGGATCCCATCCCTTTAGAATTAATATAGGCAAGGAACCTTCTGGATGAAACATGTCTGTGCCTAGGACAAGAGAATAACAGCTACATTACATGGCTTCTTTTAATTTCTAAATTTCTGTCTCTAGAAAGAAAAGAGAGTTTAACTGACCTTTGATATCATGGCAAAATTCCTGAGTAGTGTCTCAGAAAGAATTTTGGAGTGCTTAGCAAATTACAGTATTCAATTCTTAAGGGAATTGCTTTCTTTAAAGGGAGGCTGGTAGTCACTTCTCAAAGCCCAGGTCTCAAGTATAAAATTAGAGTACTTTAGAGAGACATTCTGTCAAACTTTATTACATCTGCATAGATTTATTTGGAGAAATATAACAGAAAGGTATGTCTTGAGGGGAAAAAAAGGTTAAATAATGATTTGCAGCAAGTGAGCAGTGAGAGACCTTCACTGATTCCAGAAGTGGTAGAAATTTTTAACAGCTGCTATTCATAATTTTCACATCACTAATAGTTCCATTGCTAGAACAAATCATAAAGTACTGCTGGAGTATTTGGCATTTTGGGGATAATTGTTGCTATGACTCAGAATCACCAGTAGTTTAAGGTACAGAACTAAGAAGGGAAGCTTATAATTGTCCGTACTCTTATGGATTCTACTCCAAAGCCTGAAATATCAGTTTAATTTTAAATAACAAGTGTGCTCATATTTTAGCCAAATCCCTGATTTGATATAGTGAAGCACAAAGCTTGTTCTAGAACACTGGTTATGAAACAAAGGACAGACAGGGGCCTGTTTACCCATCCTGGAATGCAAAAATGCTTCAATTGTAAGAATGTAATGAATTCCAGAAGTGTTCATGATGAAACTACTTGATTTCATCTTTTTATCTCTGAAATCCTTAACTGAGAGTGCACATTTGTGATGCACAGTTCTCTAGTTCTTCTTAAATTACTTCTTTTGCAAATACTCAGATCTCACAAGCTTCCCCTGGGGCTTTTACCTGCACAGAATTGATAAGCCTTTGGGCAACTTCAAGATTTTATAATATGAGCCCATATGGAACTTCATCTTTTTTCATGTCTTTATTATGAAAAGTAGGTGTCATGCAAACATAACAGAGATAGTTATGCAGTAATTAGTTATTAGTATAAGAAGCTATATGGATATAAAAATGTAGATATTTAGTATGAGATAAGTAGTGATTAAGCTTTTTCTTATCAAGCTCAAAAAGTCAAGAACCACTCCTCCAGGAATTCAAGCTGTTGAAGGAAGTGGCTCCTTTAAAGTGGAGTGTTTGGTTGTTTTCTTCTTTTTTTTAACATCTCACACTTTTAAACTAACATGCACTGGGGAAACAGTGTTTGATATAATTGGAAGTGAATTTCAGGATCTGTAAGACCAGATGAAATTTAAGAGAAAGCTCTGAAAATGGACTGAAGAAAAAAATTCAAATACTCTTTCAAAAGGTTCTGAAAGTTCCTCAGGATAGCACCAGGATAAAGGTAAAGAAATATTAGTCATGTAAATGACTGCAGGTTCTTGCATAGGAAAGACAATGTGGGTTAAAACAGGATGTGATTTTAAGGTCTGAGGTTCTTCCTCTCTGATGACATTTACTCTATTACAAGCTTGAATATGCAAATACATCTGGGATGAATTCCAATTAAAGGCAGGAATTTGAACTGTGGGTACTCAGTTCAGAATTAGAGGGAGCTTAATGGAATTCAGTGTAATGCACTTAGGAAGTTTATGGAAATCAACTTTCTGGGATGGCCATGGTAGACAAGGTCTAGGTTGTTGCATAAAAACATGTTTGGATTAATTTGCACATGCAATGTTAGTGTAGAAGAGCTTTTTCACACTGAATTCACGTATTGTCTTGTGTTAATTCTTAAGTATAGACAAGCTCAGAGTTAAAGGATTTCCTACAGCTTTATAGGAAAGACTTGAGAATTATAGTCTTTCCACCCTTAAACTGTTTGCATTATCCATGATGAATAAAGTAAAACACAATCCCCAACTGAAGTATGCAGGTATGTGCTTTATTTGCCTTTGTATTACTCAATTTAGAATTTCTCGCTTTTGTTGGCTTGAAGAATTTGGAATGTTTTGGTTTCATTTGTCATTAGGTTATTGAAGTCTAAATATTACATGGTTATGGGCGTGTTTCTATTCCCTGTCTTTGATGTGATTGTTCCTTATCACGGGGAAGAGGAAAATTGGATTTTTATTGGTGTTTGCTGTTAGACTTAAGCCTACTTTGCTTGTTTTAGATCTACACTATGTATAGATGTACCTATAGTTTCATAAATATTTATTTTCTTTTTTAAAATATTGTACCCAAAATTGGAACAAAATTCTTCCTTCTTTCCAAGAGCAGCATTGCACTGCTGTCTTTGATAAATAAAATGTAGTTTGGTGGTTTCTCCCTGAGATACCTTGAATTTCTTCATCATTTCACTGCCTGCTCTTTTTTTTTTATCCTGTAAGAGGCCACAGGGTCAATTCTCTTTCACTGAATGAATGTCTAAATAGACACATTTTTCCTTTGCATTTGGGGCTCTGCAACCAGAGCTATGGATGTTGTATGTACATACAAATTGTAAAATGTCTGAGGATTGTGAGGTTTGTCAGACATTTTTGATGAGCTGCCTGGAGCACAGAACATGGTCCTGTGCCTTATGTGCAGAGATGCAGAACTGAGTATGTTTATGCTGGGTATGTTACTCTCCAGGCCTTCTGGTACTTAGTAAATACTGTTTTCTAGAAGAAATTGGCCTGAGCTTTTTAATTAAATAACCTGTCTCTTGACAGGCAAGTTAATTAGTTTAGTCTGCTTGAATTCAAGATTCTTCTGTCCTGAAGAGGAGCTTTAAGGCAACCAAGAGAAATCCCAATTGCTTTTAATTTATTCATTGTTACAGAAGGGCTCTGGCTCTTCCTCTTCAGGGTCATTGATATGCTTTGAAGGCTGATTGTAACAATAACATCTTACCTTGGGCAGAAGTGTAAGATAAACCATTAAAACTCATATGTCACTACAAGATCTCCCATGCATCTATAAATTCATCTCTTCCATCTATTTATTTAAAAACACAAGCTTGCTAAAAGTGTTTGGAGAGCAGGATTTGACAGGACAACAGGAGATGCCTTTGGGTATTAACAGTCTGTCCTTGTTGAAAGAAATGTTTTTTCCTCCATTGTAACAGGCCAGAAACTCAGAAGTTCGAGCAAATGCAGCATTTTTGTTTGTTGATGCTTTTCCTGTCCGTGATCCCAGCTTTAACACTGAAGAGATGGACAATGAAATTCAAAGACAGTTTGAGGAGCTTTTTGTAAGTTTTAATGGAACTAAAATGTTAAAAATGAGACTTTTATCAAAGCCAGCTCAAAAGTAAATTGTTGGTGGAATTAAAATTATGGAATTGCATAGTGTTTGTAGGAAAATACAGGTCTGTGGTGCAGAAAATGCAAAAAGACACTAATATTTTAAATTTCTGTAGTATGTTCGCAGAAGATGATACGCACCATTTCCAGGTCTGACAAGGAAATATTTGGGTTTCTTCTTCATTAATCTGTGAAGGAGAGATGCTTTTGAAAGGCTAAATGCATAAGTAACAGGTCTTAGTCCTTACTGAATGTAGGATTGCTGAGGAGAGCTCTACAGTTAATATGGAAGCATTTGTGGAAGTTTAGGTATTACAAAATACTGCTAAAATTAAGTATAATGGTGATAAGAACTTAAAAGCTCCTTACCTTTCCAGATGGGTGAAAACGGGCCTAGTATTTTGATCACGAAAATGTTTGGGGAATCCTCAGTAAACATAAGTTAATTGAATTAAATTTGAAGTTTTTATGTTGTTTCATTGGAGTGATCAGTGTAAACTCATAGAAATAAAAGTCTAAATATTCTAAAGTCCAAGCACGAGACTTAATGTGCTCTATTTAAAAAAAAAATTCCAAAGTCCAATTAAAAATGTTGATTGTTTTAATTTTCCTTCTGATTTAAATTGCTCAGTTCATTTTATAATAAAATTCCTTGAGGAACTATAAATATTATGTTTTTTTTATTGTGTGACCATTTGCTTAATGCTTAACAGATAATGGAATGCTTTTTGTTTGATAGGTTCATGTCAAACACCGGTAGAGTCACAATAATCCATGTACTCCCATTTTTATTCTTCTGTTTGTTCTAGAATCTCTTGGAAGATCCTCATCCAGTTGTCCGCTCTACAGGGATACTTGGAGTCACTCAGATAGCATCCAGATACTGGGAGATGATTCCTTCAACAATTCTTACTGATCTTTTAAAAAAGATAACTGGAGATCTGGCATGTGATGTCACATCTGCTGATGTTCGATGCTCTGTTTTTAAAGTAAGTACTTTCCTGAATTTAAAATCATGATTATCGTTTTTATATTTTACTTGTCACAAAGGATTCTAGTGTAGGCCACTTCAAGTCAAGGAAATAACTTGTTCTGCCAAATGACTTAGGCAATAAAATTCCCAAAACATTGAAGTTTTACACATTGTATAAAACGCACGGACTTAGAATAGAACAAATGCCTTTTGAAATAGTAACTGGTTGGCTTTCTAACTGCTCTCAACCACTTTGCGTTTCCAGTCTCACACACATTGGTTGGACCTGATAATTCAGTTATTGTAGCTCTTAGAAGTGATGCTTAGACTTGAAAACATGCAGGCAGGTTCCAGAGAGTTTCTGTGTCACTGGTTTTACCATGTCCCGAGACACACTGAGGATTTTGTGCCCCACTTTGTGCTCCTGGGGGTTGGATGGATGTAATGCCACACTGGTTCTTTGGTAATGCCTCCTCCCAGGCCTTCCTCAGTGTATTGGAATTAGTTCATCTGCCTCTTTCTGGCATCTGAGGAATAACTGAGAGCTTGGGCAGAAAAATGAACTCCCTGAGCAGTATTTTCACTTGAAGACTTTGTGTCTGTGGCAGTTCAGCCCTAAATTGGAGCAATCTTCGTGCTGATCCTCACTGTGTCCTCTGCAGCTGCATGGGGGCTATACTGGATAAGCAGAAGGTGCTGATTTAAAAATAAGTTGGAATAAAAGGACTTCACAGTGCTCATGTAGAAGGCAAGGCCGTGGCCTCAGTGAAGATCTGAAGCTGCTTCAGCTGAAATGAGTTCACTGAACAGTTCAATGGAAATTTGAAATAACAAAAGCAACTTTTGTTGAATATTAAAAGAAAAATTTGCTGTACAGTATCTATCCCTGCTTCATTTAACCTTAGAAGTATGATCCAGTTCAACAATTTTTAGCTACATATTTTTCACATCTCTCTTTCTGGGTTTGTTTTTCTTATTTCAGTGCCTACCAATAATTTTGGATAACAAACTAAGCCATCCACTGCTGGAGCAGCTCCTGCCAGCCACCCAACTCAGCCTTCATGACATCTCAGAGAAAGTGCGAGTGGCTTTTGTTGACATGCTGCTGAAAATTAAGGCTGCCAAGGCTGCTAAGGTAGGACAAGTGGCACTGCATAAGTACCGGGGAGATAAAATCAAGGCATTCATTTTGAAAAATAGAAGTACATTTTGAGCCTGCTGCAGTATTCCTAAAAGGAAAGAAATGGATGCTTTGCTGTAGTACTACTCTGAATATCTGTGCTCTCCTGAGTGCTCTGTGGGCCTGGAATCAGAAGAAACAATAGATCACAGAACTTGCTCTAAAAGTGTAGGACCCTGAAATCATAATCACGATTTCTGTCATATTCTTGTTCTTGTTTTAAAAATACTCAGCAAGCATAATCCTCAAATAGCTTGTCATCTTGTGTATCTTTTAATATTCATTTCTACATCCCTCTGTAGCCTCACAGGTGCTCAGCACTTCTTGTGCTGGGTTTTAACTCTGCATAAGTTATGATATCTCAGTATGATTTGAAGGACTGGCACCTACAGTCATGACTTGATCCATCATATCAATTATCTGTCTAATAAAATAGTCAAGCTTCTTTCAGTTGGTATTCCTATCAACAACGCTTCAAATTGATTGTTTAGGCTTGTTACTTTGTATGCAGCCTCTTAAAAACAAAGTATTCGTGTTGCTGTTAAATGTATAAAAATCTTTAGTCATTCAGCATGAAAGTTCAAGCAAATAATCTTTTCAGCTTCTCTGAATTATTCTGAATTTGCTGCTATTGGAGACAGAGGAAAAAGATAATTCTCAGCTTTAGGGATTTTTTTTTGAGGAAGAAAGGATCAGGTTTACATAAAGAAAAAAGTTGTAGTAAGTGCTGGATGTTTTTCAGTAATTTCCTATTTATTTATCACTTCAGTACTTATTCCAAGGGCCTTCTCTTAATGACAATTCTAGTAGGGATGCCCATAACTTGAGCTGACAGGATAATTAGCTGCTGCAAATATTTCTACTCCAGAATAATTTTTTTTCAATGTCAAACCCCCTTTTTGCTTTTTGTTTTAATCTGAAATTGCACAGCATAATTAATTGAGAATGTTGCCAAAAACATTGCAGATGTGAGTAGTGTTACTATGAGTAGCATTACAAGCTGTGTATTCCTGGAATGTCACAGCCTTTGATTTGTATGTACAAATAAACCAGAGCTCTGCTAACCATGGATGCACTTATGGCTTGGGATGGTTTGGGAAACTCTCTTGATCTATACAGGTTATAGAGTTTATACAAACAATACTTGGTAGATTAGTCCTACTTTGTCGTATGATGAGAATATGAAACATGGCATGTAATGACAAATAATTGTATTTTGTGGTGATAACCTTGTAGAAAAGATAATTCTTTCCTGCATCTATGGAACTACTTTAGCATTGCAGTTGTATTGAACTGGAATTGCTCGAGCCAGAATGTTGCCAGTGTGCCAGAGGTAGCAGGAGATTTAGAGATGCATCAGAGCAGCAAAGCAGCACTGCTGCAGCAGAGTGGGACCTCCGGCACCTGCCAGTGTTTGGTAAAAGTAAAAATTGCTCAGGCTTTCCTGGTACTTGGTGAGGGTCTTGATGCGGAAAACACTTAATAAAGGTGATTGTTTTGGGTTTTTTTCTTTTTTTTAACTCTTTTAATACCTCTTTCTCCTTTAACAAGTTCTGGAATATCTGTCCCATGGAGCACCTTCTGGCTCGTCTCGAGATGGATTCCCAGCCTGTGTCGCGGCGCTTGGTGAACCTCCTGTTCAGCTCTTTCTTCCCCACCAACCAACCCGAGGACATGTGGTGTGAGCGCTGTGTGACTCTGATCCAGATGAACCCGGGAGCAGCCAGGAAGTTCTATCAATATGCTTATGAATATACTGCCCCCACCAATATAGGTAAAGCACAAAACCTTGTGAGTTTTTGGAATTACTAATATCACACCATGTAATTGCTTTTTATTTTTTCAGTGTAAGAGTGGTGCACTGTCGCTAGATTTTGGGGGTTTAGGGCAACATTAGTTTATAGTTTTTTAAACCTTTGACACCAGCAATGAATGAATGCTGCTGACAACAGTCATCAGCTTTTTCAGCAATGAGGATATCAGCTTTGCATTTCTGCTCTGGTGCTGTGCTGTACTCTACTGTACATACAGCCAGTGGTGTTACTTAGTCCCTCTCTTCCCTTTTCTCCTCACATGTACCTTAGAACTATCTCAGCTGCTGTCTATTTATCGTGTAGAAACAGGTAAACTTAATATCCTGGTGTGTTAAATGATTTGGGATCTACATCTGGAAGATTCTAAAGAAGCTGAAAAATATTTGTCTGACAATCTGATTATCTGGGATTTGTGGATCAGGAAATCTAAGAAGGCATCCTTCCAATTAAAAGCCTCAGAGTTTCAGGAAAAAAGTTTTAAAAAAGGTTTTAAAAAAAGTGCTATTGAACCAAGTAAAAGTGGGAAAATTCAGTTTGAGAGGAGTTCTGATAAAGGCCAAGGGGTCAGCATGGAGTGACTTGGGTGAAGTGCCCAAGCCATTGCCTTGCAATTGATTGCCTTGGTAAGGCAGTGACTAAATCATGTGATTATGGGATCAGCAGGTCGTACATCCACCGGAGTGGGCCGNAGGTTTTAAAAAAAGTGCTATTGAACCAAGTAAAAGTGGGAAAATTCAGTTTGAGAGGAGTTCTGATAAAGGCCAAGGGGTCAGCATGGAGTGACTTGGGTGAAATGCCCAAGCCATTGCCTTGCAACTGATTGCCTGGGTAAGGCAGTGATTAAATCATGTGATTGTGGGATCAGGAGGTCATACATCCACCAGAGTGGGCCATGACCCTTTCACTTCAGCTGGAGCTGAGCACCTCGGTCGGGAACACAGAGTTGGGCTATGACATCCTTTCCATGGGAGCTGACATGGGAGGGGATGTGTTCTCAAATGGAAGTCATTAAATTAACAGCTATGCCAGATGAACGGGGAGTTGTGGGAGCCTCCTCTGGTCCTGATTTGATAAGGTGGTGGTTATTTGGGGGGATTGTTCCACTACACTTTTTTAACAGTAAAATTATAGAACTTGACGATAATGTTCCCATTTCTTCTTCATAATCGAGGAGATAAAACATGTTCACATATTTTCCATTCCTCTGACAAGGAGTTTTTTTCCTTTTTTCCTCTTTATTTCTGATTCTGTTGCCTGCTTTCTCATACTGCCTTTCCAGCATTATAATTAGAAGTATTTATTAGCAACTTGGTTAACAAGTAGTAAATGTCTAATTTATTCTCATTCTATTTAAATGCAGCTAAACTGATGCTCACTATTCGGCGCTGCTTGAACGCCTGCATCCAGAAAGCACGGAAAGAGAGTCTGCAGGAAAGTGAGGAGGATGAGGAGGAAAGTGAGAAGGAGAACACAAGTGTAAGAAAGTTCACTTTATGCTGATTTAACTTGGAATTTATATTTAAGAATAAAATAGGTAATATCGTCTAAGTGTTTGTATTTCAGGTGTTGGATAATGTGTTGTCAGTAAACGATGTGGCCACCATGGCAAGTTTGTTGGAGATCACTGTAATTCTCTGGAGAAGTATCAACAAAGCACTAGATCACAATGAAGATGCCAAAGATTATGCTATCAGGAAATTTGCTTCTGTGCTTCCTGAGTACTTTAAAGTGTTTAAGGTAAAGAAAGCCTAGATTTGCCTGTATTTTCTTCAGATGCTTTCATGTTTTATGCCTTTTTATCTCTTTTTATGGCATGAAGTATTCTTTTTCATTGTTGCTATAAACCTTAAACAATAGCAAGTTTCCTGGAATTCCACAAATGGATAGAAGCAATTCTCCAATTGCAGTGTCTAAATGATGAGCCATTATCTAAATAGTCAGCTCAGAAATATGTATGCAATAAAATGCTCTCCTTGTGAGGTTTTTGTAGGATTCTGTTGCTTTGAATGATTTTAGAACTTTTGAAAAACGGTAAATGAAATTGTGCCATTGCAGAATAAATAGTGTATGTGACAGTTCATATGTTTTTTCCACCCAAAACTTTCCATCACCTCCACTTCTTATGATCCAGCTGCCCTTTTATCACTGGACATGGCCCAGCCCTGTGCACTCACAGCCCAGAAAGCCAAACGTGTCCTGGGCTGCAGCAAAAGCAGCCTGGGCAGCAGGGCAAGGGAGAGGACCTGCTCCTCTGCAGGTCTTTTATAAACATGAGCTTTAAAAGGGTTTTAGAACTTGAAGTGTCTCAGTAGGTGATGGTTTCATGTGACTGTTTTCATGAACCATGTTTGGAGAGTCTTTAACCCAGAGGGGTTTCTGTGTAACCTGAGTGAGATGATGTTGTGCTTAGCCTGGGTATTGTTACATGTTGTAATGAACAACAGTGCATTTAACATTATATAACATTGTTATATAAGCAGCTTTTCCTTTGAAGTCTTTAATAAATTTGTGATGGGAATGAATATTCACTTAAGGCACTGGTTCCTTGAGAGGAGTTAGATGATGTCATAGTTGTGCAATTAAACATTAGTCACTACTGGACAAAATATGTAAGGTAGAGCTGTAGGTTCTTTTGCAATGGTTATCAATTTAATGGAGCCATAATTATTTGTGGTAGTTTTTCTGCCAGTTTGGCAGAAAGGTGAATGATAACCATGAAAACTGACCTCTGAGAATAGGAATCAGGTGTTTCAGATTGCAAGCCACATATTGTTATGAGCTTCTTCCAGTTTCATTTATAGTGAAAAAAGGGAAATCCTTAATTTGAAAAAATATTTATCATACTTTTTCCGTACTCTCTTTAGCTTTGAGTGCATGTGTGTAGCTGTGCATGCCCATCATGTGGTGTACTTTTCTTTCCCTAGGACGAGCGTTGCACAACTCCACTGGTTATTCTGGCATCCTTTATGCCCCCTGCTGCTATTCCTACATTCAGGTACTATCTTGAAATCCAAAATACAAATTACAAGGTATTTCTTATTGACTGTATTTGTTAATTTTTTTACAACTTGATGTATTAAATGCCAAATTGGATAAAATAATCCACCGAAAAAATGCAACATTAGTAAAATTTGTGATGTGCCAATATGTCTGCGCCATTGATGAATCCTTTTTTCTGAGTTCTATTCATTGATTTTCTTTGGATTTTTCTGCACTTATGGATGTAAAACTAGTGCATCTCTTTTTGTTTGTTCTCTTTGAAGCCATGGTATGATTTCCAGCCTCAGGAATATTGACTGTGGAGCTGACCAAAGCAAATATTCCATCCTGATCGACTGCATGTGTCGCTGGGGTCAAGTGGGGCATATTATGGAATTAGCCTGTGACTGGTTGTCTGACACGCTAACCCCAAGAAAGGTGTGCATATGCATATGTCAAGCAGTTATAGAATTGCTAGATGTAAAGGCATAATAGAATGAGACTTTTTAATGCCATATAATTCTGCTTTGAAATGGTTGTAAAGTGAGATACTGACAGTATTGTACCGGCTCTGTGCTTCCTTCTCATTTAGAATGTTAAAACATCCAAACGACAAGTAAAATTCCATCTAACGCAGGAATCGAAGCCAGATTTAGCAATTGATTACATTGAGTATTTATTGACTCATCCTGTCAATCGTGCCTGCCTACTTTCTGTTCCTAAAAAGAAACTGAAGGCGCTTTTGAAAATCCTCGACGCTGCCAAGGTAATGTTGTCCCTCCCTGAACAGTGAGTATAAACCAGTGCCTAACATCATATACTGCCTGAGCCCAATGAAAGGCCTGCAGGAATAAATAATTAACATGCATGATCTCCTCTCCCTCTGTTAAGAGGTTTTTCCTTTCAATTTGTACTTTGAATATTCTAAAGTAGAAGTATAACAGTTAGGAATTGTTTATAGGTGGCAGATTTGAAACAGCTTGTCGGTTTTAGCTCTCTCAAAATTTTTGTGACCCAGTGTTGACTTGTTTTTAAGGGACCTGGCTTTTGGAATATATATAAGGTACATAGGGGGAATACAGATACATATAAGAAGTATATGAAAAACAGTTATGGCCTTGCAAAGTGGAAATAATTGAAAGTTTACTTGTTTTTTTGTTGGCTTTGGTGATTCATTGTTCTTACTATTTTTTGGGGAGTTCTTATATTATTTAAAGCTGTTGAGAAAAAAAAAACATTTGAAAGGATTTTCTGAAAAATATAATCATAACATTTGATATTTCAGAGGGTTCTTGGCTCAATTCTGAAAGGACCTGATGTAGATTCTTCTGGTAGCTGGAATCAAGCAACCAGCCTAAGAGCCTTCAGTCTCTTCTGCAGATTGAGTATTCACCTCCAGCACAAGGTATGGGTATGGCTGGTCAGAATAAGCTGGAGTTACAGCTGACAGTATAAACAAATTCCAAAAGAACTGGAGAGACAGTTGGTACACTTTTTCTCTTTCTTTTTTTTTTCCAGTTTTCTGAAGAAGGAGAAGATTACCTCTCACTTCTGAAGGAGGCAGGTGCTTGGATACAAAGTGAAGTTTTACCTTTTATACTAGAAAGTGATCAGGAGGATGGTATTTCAAAACACAACAACGTTTCTGAATTAATTATCCAGGTTAGAGGATTCTTATAACATAAATCAAACTGCTGCCAATCTGAAAAGCCATATGTGTAGCATATGCTTAAAATCACACACTTTTTTTTTCCCTTAATCACTTTTGCTTTATATTTTATAGATGTATAATTCTGCATATCCCAGCAATGAAATCATGTAGCTGGAGTCAAGAATAACTTATTATTATCTAGATTTTTTTCATCTCCCAGTACATAATGTATATTGCCGTCATATCTGTAGAAGTGAGGCTGGAATATGTTTGATATTTCACACTTGTGTAAATGCCCACTCAAGAATTTCTAACACAGAAGGTGCTGTAACCTGAATGTCCCAAATTTTACGTTTCTAACAAGTAATTCATGCTTTTAGTCTCTCATTCCCCATGAAGATCTTTTCCAGTCTAACCAATTTTATGATTCTGGCTTTGCTCCCCTTCCCAAAATGAAATAATTAAAATTGGCCCACCCCTGAGGAATTCAGTGTGCTTCATTCTAGTGCTTTCAAAAGTTTGGAGGCACAGAACTCAACCTTATAGAAAGACAAGGTGTGAGATAAGGAATCCTTACCAGCATTACCAGAACGTTTACAGTCAATTTCCTCAGTTTGAATACAGAATGAAAACAGAATGTTATTGATAAGCAACAAGATTAGGCTGATAATCACCTGTAAACCCACCTGACAACATTGGTATTTACTAGTAGATCTTGAAGTTCATTTGCATTGTTATTTCTAGAGGAAAAAAACCTGAGCTGAAAGGACTTCTCTGGAGGTCAAGAAGAGAATCCAGGCCTCTTGCATCTCCTGTAATAAGCCACATGCTCGTTAAGCAGCTCCTGTTTGCTTCTCACCTTGTATGCTGGTTTTTATTGGAATGAGATATTGATTGTGCTCTTTAATTGTTTGCAGTGTGTACTTTGTAACAATGCTGGCATTAAAAGCAGACTTTTTCTCAAATATCCCTACAGCATACAACAATTCTAGTTGCTCCTTTAATACATGTTGTTCATGTGAGAGCACCAGAGGAGCTCTTCCTTTTCCACCTCCACTTCCCTGTGAGGTGTCCCATTCTTTCCCATGTCACCCTTCCTTCTCTGCTTGGTTTGTTACTCAGTTTAGCCCTTAGTGCTCAGGGCAGGGGCTGGTTTTTTTGGGCCACTGATTCGCTGATGTGTTGCCCATGGGGCTGATGGAATGTCTGACACAAAGCCCAGTGTCACCACTTCAGTGTCCCTTACCCTGATCTTCATCTGCCCCTCACAGAAAGATTCTGATGATATGATGGGGGGAGGCGATGTGTAGCCAGTTTTGAATTGTTTTCTGCTCCATTCCTCTGACATATCACTTAATCCAAGGTAGATTTCAGCACCGAGCTTTCAGATTTTGAGGAAGGGAAAGATTTGGCTGATTTTAGTCACAGTCAGTGTCCTTGAGTAACCCAGCTCACATATACATAGTCACTGCTCTGTCCATACATTTGTATATAATCTGTTCAGGATGTAACATCTCTGTCTCTGTAGGGAAAACCTCTTTCTGTTCTGGTTTTTGCTCTTCAAGACAGGTAGAAATGTCGTATTCTCCCTCAGTAAATGTCTCTGATCTAAGCCTGAATAAAAAAAGATAATGGATTTATTGCCTTTTGTGAAACTTTACTCGAGGAAAGGGCAACTGGGGGCATCTGGAGCATTGGTTGGAATTCCTGCCTTTCAATAGGTGAGAGCTGAGGAACTCCAAGTAGATACATCACCTTTCAGGGAAACTTGGCTAAGAGTTGATGTTTTTATTATTTTTAGGTTTTTCTGAATGGTTACTTCATATAAATACTGGTTTTCCTAGAATTTTGCATCTCTCTTCTAGGCCTACCTGACAGTATGTAAAGATGCCATAATGGTTGGTGTTGGGAATCTCACGTTCCAAGGACATCTTTTGGATCTGGCTCTTCCAGTCATACAAACAGGTGGGATACTTTGTACTCATATCAGCATCTTCATTTATGCTGAGCTGATTTTCCTTAAATTAGCAGTTTTAATCCCCAGCCTTCCAGGATTGGAGGGAACACTGGGTTAATACTTGAAATATCAGTTCTATTGTATGAAAAATTCAGCAAAGGGTGCTCAGAAACTAAAGATATTGTCTACACTTGTAAACTATTGTAAACTTGTATCACTGTGTATTGTATCTAACTGTGTTTCATTCTACAGTTTTATCTGGAAAATCTTGCAGTTTTTATATTGTGATATTTCTCTCTTTTTCTAGAGAGAGGTGGCTTTTGTGCTCCAGTGTTACTGGGTGCTCTAAAAGAAATTATTGAAGCTTCTTTAACTCAGAATACTGAGACAGATGAAGTGGCAAATCTTTTCCACACTGTACAGAATGTCTTGCAGAAAGTTTTAGGATGTGTGGAATGTAGACTCAAGACACAGCAGGAAGGAGGAGTTCAGGTATCATTTAACAGTTGAAATTTCTACCTCACATGTAGATGAATCCATACTTTTTATGCAAATGTGTGGTACTTAGACACTTTGAAGCTTTTACCTTACTGTTAACTACTGTTCAAGCGGACATCTGATTAAATTTTCAGTTAAATTTTCTAATTTGCCTTGTTACCATTTTTTAAAATATATTTCAGCCTCATCATGGCAGAAGAACAGTAAATTGAAGAACAATGCGTTCTGTAACAAATGGTCCTGGTCTGTGCTAGTACTCAGAGGTTGTTAATCTTACCTGCAATTAACTTTCTTAATCCAGAGCAAAGAATTTTTTTATGTGTTTTATGACCTTTGAAGGAAGAAGTTATTGTTAGTTTGTGTATTTCTTTTAGCCTGAATTATATAAACTTCAAAATATGTATGATGCCCTAAAATTCTGTAAAAAACCCACAGTGTGTCCTCCTTTTTGTTTCTAGTTGCTTCAGTCTATTCAGACACCTCTTGGAGAATTCATCCATGCACTGCAGAGCTGGCATTCATCGCTCCCAGCCCTGCACCGGGCTGTGCTCTCCACTCTCCTGGCTGCAATAGTGGCAGACATCAACTGTGTGCTACAGAGGGTAAAGCTGATCCTGATTATTTTTTCTTATTGTTTTACTGTATTTGAAACATTAAGGTGGAACAAACAAAAAGTTGATCTTTGACCTGCAGATGAAAATTTTGTGTGTGCTAGATGATCCTTGTGGGTCCCTTCCAACTCATAATATTCTGTGTGTGATTCTGTGTGTGTTGCGATGGAACAAACAGGATGTTTTATTTGCCGTGATTTCATATGACAGTTCATCCCTCAGATTTAGGGCTAGGGCTGTGTGAGAATAGAGCTGTCCTGTTACCTGGTTCACTGTCTGCCTCTGACAGAAGAATTAAGAAATTGGGCAGTGTTGGACATTAACAACATGGTTTTTGAGAGATTCCCTCTAGGTTTTTTGTGCTGGGTGTGGCTGGGTAGAGGTCAGCTCTCCTCCCAGCAGTCCCTGTGGTGCTGTGGTTTGATTTGTGGCTAAAACACTGTTGAGAACACACCAGTTAGTTGTGGCTGTTCCTGAGCATTGCTTGCAGAGTGTCAAGGTTTCTCTGTTCCCTTCACTCCCACCCTATAACAAAAGCAAGCAGACCATGGGTGGGCCAGAGGCTGAGAGGGGACACAGCAGAGGCAGCTGGCCCAAAGTGCTCAGTGATGTGGTGATTCCACACCATACAATGCTGTGTTCAGCAGTAAGAGCTCAGGGAAAGGAGGAGAACAGGAAGTTTTTCTAAATTTACCTCAGTTCATCTCACCCAGCATTAGGGAACTCAGGAAGTGAACCACTGATATCTCAAGGGTTCTAGTTCCCTACTCTTGGAATGGTCCTGTAAGGTTCTGTACTCCTGTTCCAAAGCAGCCTGATGTCCTTGGCACTGGGCACTCGTGTCTTCTTTGCTTGAATACAGAGACATTTCTCATACTGCACCATTTTTTGGTTCCTTTGGTTTTTTTTCCAACTATCTGATCTATTTCTTTGGAACATAAGGAAAAAAGCTCTAATACTGAAAAGAATGGTTGTGAGTTCGATCCCTGGGTGTGCATTCGCTTGAGAGTTGGACTAGATGATCTTTGTGGGTCCCTTCCAACTTGGAATAACCTGTGTACCTGTGAATATACAGAGGTTATTTTATACTCTGGGAGTCCAGGGAACCATCTCCGTGAAGGAGAAGGGTAACATTCCCACTGCATTTCCTGGTGCCTGTAGTGTTAGGAGCAAATGTGATTAGTAAGAGTGGGAGCTTTGAGTACTAACAAGGAAGAGCAGAGGGTCTTTAGCAAAGGCTATACTTTTGCTGTGGTTGCTCCCTGTGTCAGAAATAGAGCAAGAAAGAGCTTCCAGAAAGCACTGATTACAACAAAGCTGCTTCCAAGGTTCTGCGTTACAGGAGGAACTGAAACAACACCAGATGTAACCTGCAAATATTAATGTATCAGCTGAGGGGCTGTGGGATGGCAGGTGCTCTTTGCAGGTGCTGCAGACTGAATGTCAGTGGGCTGGAATGAAGATTCCTTGCCCCCGAGTTAGTGTCATAGTAAATCAAAATTAATTTCTACCTAAATATTTGCCATGCTATTGAGAACTGGCTACCAAAAAGAGCAAGGTTCAGGGACTCAGGGTATCACAGGTTCATGGGTTATTCCAAGTTGGAAGGGACCCACAAGGATCATCTGGTCCAACTTTCAGAAACCATGTATGCACCCTTCAGCTTGGAGCCACAGGGGTACTGCTTTGTGTTGGTTGGGCTGTGCCTTTATAAATAGTGACCACCAATGGAGTTAAATGAAACTTCTAGTGAGAACAACTCCAGAGAATATTTGCCTCGCTGCAAATACTATTTATATAATTTAGTTTTAGTATTTTTAATTTAAATTAGTATTGTCTATTTGGACACAGCACAGTTGGACTAAAACTATTCAAAGAACACTAATGAATGTTCTAATTATATAAGGATAGGTAATTATTGAAAGACTTGCTTCAATATTTTCTGCATGCATGTATTTCTTGAGCTACAACAGTTGTTGACTTTTTTCCTTTTTAGGTTTCCAGTGAAAAAGATTTGACTATACCAAAGACTATTTCAGACCTCCCCCCTCTTTCAAGCAGCTTAATGGCCATAATTATGAAGTCAGTTAGTGTTGTCAGGTAAATGTTTCTATTTTAATTTATCCAAGGTTGTTGCTAATGTGGAATATATTGTCAGTAAAGTGTTAATTTCTAAATTCAAAGAAGTTTTGAATAACTAGTTCCTTACTAAATTTACCTGAACTGCTTCATAATCCCTTTCTCTAAACATTTTGCCTGTAGATATTGATTGCTGGTGTTGGTTCCATTTTTTTAACCAAGGGAGCTTCTTATTTTTCAAGACTGTTTATCTTAATCTTGGCTTCTTTCGAAAGATTCTTATAAACATCAGTCCCCTCAATACAGAGATATTTAGGTGAGATAAAATATATGCCAGATATAGAATTAATCCTTCGATTGNTCTTCTCTCCCAAGTATGTTATGTGCAGAGACGCCTGCCTTTATCTCTAACCTTGAAGGCCATGGCAGCACGGAGAGCTCAGAACTGAGCTGAGCAGTTAACCCCCTCGCTACCAGAGCAGCAGAAAAACCCCTAAACCATAACAGTCCTATAGCTGTGTTGAACATTTAAAATAGTTTTGAAGTATCCAAGTCCTAAAAGGCTCTAAAAGTAAGGTTTTGTCACTTATTTTTTTAAGACTTGAACTGTTTTATTTGCTATATTTAATAAGAGGCCTGAATATCTTCTAAAATTGTCACAAATTAATATCATTTTCCTTCATTTGTTCATATTTATTTTTATTTACATGGCTATAGACACTAATTTTAAATTATAAAAGTGTTTAGATGTCCTATAATTTTCTCTTATTTACCACAACTAATTCCTATTCTTAACTTCCTAATCTGACAGGCAGTGAATATCCCTGTCTCTGCTCTCATGAGGTGGTTTTTTCTCTTCTCAATCCTTCTCTACTTCTAGTTGAACTTGCAAAAAAAAAAGACTCCAGAGAGTCCAGCAATAGTCCAGCTTATCCAAATCTTGTTCTTCCATGAGACAGCAGCTGTTCTCCAGTGTTCTCTTTAGTGAAACAATTATTTTATACACCTCTTTCCAATAGAGACAGAAAATCAATTAATTCCTCTGAAGCTTTTTCTTGTAGTGCTCAAGGTGAATCTTGTCTATTCTTGATGGAGAAAACTTCAAGTTTGGAACAAATTTTTGCTATGAGCACTTTGGAAGAAGATGTAAGTTAGGAGATAACCTCCATCTGGTTCCACTGGTGCCTAAGGACTGAGACTGCCTTTAAGACTTTTCTTTTATGGATCTGTATTGATGGCCATAATCAGAGCCCAACAGTAAATCATTCTGTATCTCAGAAATCTTTATGTCAATGGAGAACCTTTGACGTTAGGAAGTCTGATGTGAGCTTCTGTTCTGTGCTCTCACAAAGTCATCTTGCTCTGCCTTGTGCAGCCTCTGTGGTATTTTCAGTACTGATCAGTCTCTAGCCCTGAGTTTCAGTCCCCACAGCAGTGACAACAGACAGCTTGACAATATCTGCCCAACTGTGTGAGTATCCTTTCCTTTAGCAGGGAACTCTCTGTATAGGAAGCAATTACTTACCTCTGTTAGTTATATGTATTTTTGAAGAGCTTATTGTTCTGTTCTGTTTTATCTTTGCCTGGAGGCTCACGTGACCCTTTTTCTGAGGGAGGTGAGGAAAGGCAGCTGCAGTGAGTCTTATTACGGGCTAATGAAACGACAGTGTTCCTTCATGGAACTAAAGAGTGTGCGTAGTGACCCAAACAGTGATAACATCGCAGTCAGAACCCTGCTCCAAGGATTATCAGTTAGAAATTGGAGAGCAGTATGAAATGCATTCAGTGTTTGGTCAGATTGGTCCACATGATATAATTAAACTGATGCAATACATCAGCAAGTTCATAATGCTTATTTCTGAACCTAAAGAATTTTCATCTTTCTCAGCTCTTAGAAGCAATATTTGGGCTTCTGCAAAGATTATTTGCTGAGTTGGTTCTTAGGGCATCTGCATATTTGATTTTGATATCTTAGCACAATAAAAATCTGACGAATAATTGAAGTCAGAACTGGCTATTTACAGTGTTTAGTTTTGGGAACAGATAATAATATGCATTGCTAAAGGTATTTTGAAGTGTATTAGGGAAAGTTATACAATAACATTGCTGCTCTCCATTTCCCCTTTAGTTCTTCATAGAACATTTATCTTTGTGCCCTGAGGAGTGTGAGGATTGGGGATCTTGTTCATCCCATGCTTTATCCCTCTTGTTCTTTTTTTTCCTCTGGTTTTGAGAATTGCTTCTGAGTTAAATTTGTTATTTTTACCGTAAACACTAATGACCAATTAGTGTTTGCATTCTCTATAGTATTGTCTTATTCCATATTGCAGTTTAGTTTGGTTGCTAGACCCCTCCTGTGACTCCCTTGTTTCATTTGTCTTAGCCTGACACATGTTCCCAAACACCACTATAGTTTGCTGGTAATACTTACTTTCATCTCTTGCTATAAGTGAGTCTCTTAAGATACATATGGAGACAGTATTTGTCTGGATTTTGCCATGAACAGTTGTCCTGGTTCTGTTGTTCTGTCCATGCTCTCAATAACTAAAATGTTGTTTGGAAGTGTTTTGGGGGCTGTATTTGGTTATAAAAGATCTTCACTGGATTGTAATTGGAAATCCATCTATTTTAATAGATTTTTTAAGTCAAAGTGTTAATTAAGCATGAGGAGTAACTAATAAGCTGTTGGAGTCATAGAAAACATATTTTTTGAACTTGGGTAGAAATCCAAGTTAGAAATTTTAGTACAACTTATGCGAGTTAAATTTAAGTAGAACCAGTCGTTTTTTCATGGATTGACTTTCCTATAATAAACACAAGCTCTTAATTTCTCTTAACAGCTACTTTTCTGTTTACAAACTCTTATTTTCTTCCCAAGTGATTTCCCATTCTGCTCACTCTGATATTCTCAGTTGCAGCAGCAGCACATCACCCAGTCACCACTGGTTTGTCCTGCTTGGTGTCTGCTGTGGTGACAGGGGAGCATAATTGCAAACATGTTCTGTTCAGTTCTGTCTTGAAACAAACATGGTTTATAATGTATTTTTCCTTTTTTTTATCCCCTTAGGTCATTTTTAAATGAATTAATGGAATACATTCTCTCTGAAGAAACCGAAGGGATTTTCAGTCTAACAGCTACTGTCTGCATTGTGATTATAATTAAAGGTCAGTGCAAGCATTTGTGTCCTTCTTCTTTTTGTATGTTACAGTTTGAAAGCTGAGTTCTTATGGGATTTAAGATTATGTCACTTATAAATCATGTTTACAACTGTCTGCTAACTCATCAGGTTCATCTCTATATTCTCATTTACTGAAATACACAGTAATTAATCCAGGACAATGAAAGTCTAATTTAACTTTATTAAAAAATATTTGTTTAAAATATACAGGGGTGGGGTTGGTTTTTGATAAATCATTATTTTTGTCCAACCTTTCAACATAATGTCATTTCCAATAGATAAGCACAAAGCTTCACTCCTTAAGGATGTCACACCTGCCATTGGAAGGAAACTGCAAGTATACAAGGATGCTGCTGCAGCAGGATGTTCCAGCACTGAAAGGTAACTGCTGTGGGAAATGAACACCAACCTCGTCTCAGTAATTAGCTCTCTTCTGCACTTAGATAATTCTGCTGGAGTGTTCTGAGTGATTGATTACAAGGTTTAAAATGGTGGGTACAAAAAGGGAGATATGGAGCCCTGCACAGTATTGAATTTCCTGCCCTTATATCTGCCGTGATTACAATCTTTACATGTTCAGCTTAGGGGGTTTTTCATTTAATTTGCATATGTTATGACTTTGAGCCTGTATATTGTAGGATTCAGGTCAGAATTTCAGGTCTGTTAGCAGCAGGTATAGAATAAAGCAAATTGTCTAGTTATTATTTCCCATTTCTAGAAGATTTTTGGCATTAGGCATATGAATCCAAACCTATGCAGAAGGTAATAGTTTAACTGAATGTAACAATGACTTTGAGACCTTTCCACAGGTGATTTTATTTTGCTCTTTTTTGAGGGGGTCTCAGTGTCACATCTGGTGTGTCTTTTGTGAGAAGGTTTTTGAAAGTGATTGACTACACTGTGTTTGCAATCATTTATCTCAGACCTGCCTGAGACAGAGAATCATGATAAATGCTTTAGCCTTAGGTGTGTCAAACTTGTTTGTCCTGAAATTTGTGAGCGTTTGATTTCTGCCTGTTGAACTGCCCACGGAATTAAAAGGCTTGCAAGGGAGACATTTTAGGTACAAACACAGAATGTGAAGAAAACAGACTGTGGTTATGGGTATTCGTCCAGAATTACTGAGGAAGTTTGTAATGCACCACAGTGACCTGAACATGCAGAGACCCTTGCAGTCTGTCCTTCAAATTGGTGATCATTGCTATTCAAATTGTGGATTTAGAGTAGATAGATTTTATAATAAAAAAATAAAACCAAAAAACCCTCAAAGAAACAAAAAAGCCCAATTTCATTTACTTACAGTTTCTTACATGGCCTTCCCAACCTGAGCACACTTCCAGTGCACTCTTCTGGTGGATCTCTGGCCTGAGGCACGTTGTTCTCTGGCATTTTTGACACACATTTGGTGGCTGAGCTGTGACTCCATGCAGAGGATCCATTCCAGTGCCTAAAAGAAAGCAGGAATGTTGAAGTGTCCTTTAGTTGCGACTTAGAAACAAACCCAAAAACAAATAAACAAAACCCAGGTTTTTTCACCATGACACAATGTTGGATTGCCAAGTGTCCTAGTTGAATATTTTTAATAATAATAATAATAATAATCTGGAAAAGAAAGGTGAGCTGCAGGGTATCATGATTCAGTTTGTGCTTCTTTTAATCAAGACAGTAGAAAACTGAGAAATTAAGGTGAATCTTAACATGATTAAATAAATAGGCACATTAAAATGAATAATTGCTGCCACTTGAGAGCACTACTGACTATAAATTCAAGTGAGAACACACATAATTGCTTTATGAATCTATATGATCATCTCTGCCCAGTGAACAGGGACAAATCAACATAGATGCTGGAGCAGATGAAGATCATCAGATGCTACACAGTTTTAATTTCCTGCTGCATGAATGGCTACCTTTGTATAACAGAAACCCAGGAGATAGTTGCAGAGAAAATTCAAAGGTTAGGAATATGAAAATGGAAATGGGAAGATTTTTAACAAGAATCAGAACTACAGTAGGATAACAAAGTTCAGAAACTATCACACAACTTTGCAGCATTTGGGAGTATTCTTATTTGTCCAGGGGTGTTGTGGATTTTCTCACTCCAGAGAGGTAAAATTCGTGCTGCAAAGAGATTTGGGTGTTGAGGTTTTGCATGATGGATTAAAATGTGTTTGGAGTTCTCAGCCACACAGTCAGACCAGGCTGGGCCTCTGGTGGCCTCTGCCATGCCATTTATAATGCTCTGCCACTCGTGTGCTGATGTACAACTAACAAGTGATTATAAACAGTTTGAAACGTGCCCTGTTGTTTGTAAACTGTTTTATCATCCTGCTCCACTTACCAAACACCCAGATTTTAGTTGTAGCATGCTGCAAGCCAGGTCTCTGGTCATTAATTTGAAGACAATCCTCTAACACTGCTGAGTGCTAAAATACATTACTAGGTTTTAACTCATGCTTAATGCTATTATTATTTTTTGCTTCTGAATGCATTATCTCATAATAACTCCTCAAGGGATTATTTTATTTAATAGCCAGGTATACCAGGAAATGGTGACATTCTTTAATTTCCCAAGAGACTTGGCATTCTGTGCCAGCATCTTAAATTCAAACTTAGAAGAAATCTATTACATATTAGCAACGAAAGAAAAAGGAAAAAAAGCTGTCTGGTGTAGTAATTAAAGTGCTGCCGTTAGACAATGAATTGTTGCACTAATTCGGAAGCAAAACTTTTCATGGTAATTTAGTCTTCCCTCTTCAGCTGAGTTAGTGGTTTTAGATGGCCCTTTGGGTCTATTATGTATTTTAAAAATGCTGCTCAGTGCATTTAAAAATTCTGGACAACATATTGTATATTGAGGGAATTTCCTCAGGAGTAATGGCACGCACATTAGTTTAGTTTGTAAAATGCAAATATTTATGCCTAGGAAAAAAGGCAGATAAAGCTGTCAATGCAGACATTTGGAGGCTAGAGAAAAATGTCCCATGCTCTATAAAACCCAATGTGCTATGGGGTAATAACTTTTACTTAATACTGTGTATTTACATTAATTAGCATTTTGATATACGGATATTAGAGTTAGAATTAGGTAATGGCTGTGCTGAAGGATATTTCTTTAGTATTACAATTTAGGTAGCTCCCAAATTTTTAATCGTGCTCTCAGTGCACCTGTAAATAATGACTCTTGAATTGTTTTGGTAAATAACTCTGGGTATGATTTCTCTGCCACCCATCTAAAGTTCCCTGGAAAGGTGCCTGTAAACCTGACTTACACTTGTCTGTTGGGGAGGTGCACAATTATCCCAAATAATGGCTTGTTGGCCAATGTGCCTCAGGGAGGTACATGGGCCCGCATAACAAATCTGTTTCTATTAGTCTTAAATTGTAACCAAATANCATAGTATACATTGTAATAGTGGCTTCCTTTCGCAGTGGAGTTTCATCTTGGCTTAAACACTGTAGCACAGGAGAAAGGAGCCGCATTACTGAGAATTTGGGAAGCCCTGACAGCCAACCCTCTGCTATGGAAATGCAGAGATACCTCTTGCATTTCAGGTCTCATTTCAGGTGCTGAATGCCCTGACCTGTCATAGTTAACGACTGACTAACCTGGTTTGTCTGGGACATCAGTCTAGGAATGTAATAAAAATGCAGAGAAATCAATGCTTGAGAAATCCAGGTGACAGAATCTTTTATAAAAATTACAAGAAAGGTGATGTTTGGAGTGGTTAACAGTGAAATAATGTTTTGACAGAAGACCAAAGTGCCAAATTCTGTCTTTTGAGGCTATTTTAGAGCAGGGTTAGAAGGCATTGCATGAGAACACAACTGTGAAGGCTGGTGAGTGACATGGCAGGGAATGCCAAGTGGGGGTTTCAGAGCTGACCTTTGGGATGGTTTGGGAAAGAATGTGAGACAAAAGAGAGTCAGCAAGAGACTAAGAGCTCTGTGGAAGAGCTGAAGGAGGAAGCTGCTAATAAGGATAAGAAAGCTCAGGCTTGGAAAAAAGCTGCTACAGGTGAGGAGAAAAAACTATGAAGATGGAAGAGTGAGGAAAGAAAATAAAAGAATGAAAAGCGGTCCTAGGATGAATTATCAGCATAATTGTCTTTGAAAAAAGAATAACAATGCTGTGAAGAAAATGAGTAATTTAAATAGCTGATGAAATATTAGAAAATGTACTCGATATCGTAATTTAAGCTGGCTGGCTGTTGGTTATGCTATAGACAGAGATGATGAGCATAAAAATGGAAAAGTTGAAAGAAGAAGAATTCAACTATTTCAAAAGAATTTATAAAGGTATTTTTAGTACTTCAACTAATATGGACTAACTGGTCAAAGAAGTCATGCAGTGGCTCTACTCTGAGAATCAAATAGTTGAGGATTGATCTAATCCTGTTACACATTGGTTTATGTCATTTCAGATTCCTGTGTGAATCGTCTCTGAAAATTTTGGATGAATTTTTGAATCATTGACCATGCAGAAGCTTTTGTCATGCAAATCAAAGGAAAGAAGATGTATTGCTTTTTTAAAAATGTCTTGTAAAATTATGAATAGTTAAATTTGTTTTCTGCTATTCTGTACATTTAAAGTAAGGAAAATGTATAAAAGTGTACATAAAAATAATGTAATAATAAAGATATTTCAACTTCTGCAAAGATGTTGTTCTGTATAAAAACGTCTTTGTGGGGGAATGTAAAATCATTATTTTTGGTTTTGTAAAACAAATATTAATTTTGTCATAGATATTCTGAGACTGAGGTAGGACCTCTGTCCCTGGGAAGACTGTAGAGCATATTCCTAGAGATCATGGAAATGAATTCTATTCTAAGACACGTGTAGGACAAAATGGTGATTGAGAATAGCCATCGTTACTTCACCAGGGGCAAACTCTGCCTAGCCCTCCAGATTTCCCTCCCTTTTGTGGAAGAAGAAAGAGCAGATAATGTCGTGTTTCCTGTCCTGAGCAAAAACTTTGACACAGTCTTCCTACAGCCAAATTGGAGAGAGGTGGGACAGACGAATAGGCTTAGAAGGTAAGTGGAAAACTGGCCGGGCCATCAGACTTGAAGAGTAAAACTGCTCTGGAGTGAGACTGACACCTGGTTGCTGTGTCGTTCCTCAGGGCAGACATTGGTGCCGGTGCTTTTTAACTCTTCCGTGAGGAGTTTGGGCAGTGGGATGAGCTGCAACCATGGACTGTTGGCAGACAACACCGAGTCAGGAGCTTCTCAGGGGTGCACAAGGTGAATATGAGGCAACTGCAAAAGCTTTTAGCAGAGAGTTTCTCGTCGGATATAAAACCCAATCAGTATGGAAGTGAATTGAAATGAAATGGAACGGAAATGGGTTGCTTAGGAAGCCTGTGGAATACCCATCCTTGGAAACAAGGAGGGCTCTGACCATCCATTGTGCCTTAGCTTTGTGCCTGAGCTGGGGATTGGACCAGATTCCCTCCTGAGCTTCCTCCCAGCTTGAATATTTGTGTGATTCTGTGCCCAGTACACCGAAGGGGAAGTGCCCTAGCTGTTAAACAAAGACTTGATTAATGTGTAAATTGTTTTATATTTAGCTATTTTTATCAATTATAGCTATTTTAATAAATTAATACTAATGATGCGGATAATGCAGACATCTGAGCCACTTATCTAATTTTCTTCATGCAGCCAGATGCTCTCCTCAGGCTGGATGCTGACTGCTCAATACTGTTTTGTCTTAACAGAGATCCCTCTAAGTTATCCCTTGGAGCTCATGGTGCGGTTCAACCCCAGCCAGAGGCCAGGCACCACACAGCCCTCCTGGGATGGTGGCGGGACTGTCAGGGTAAAAGTGAGAAAGAAACTCATGGGTTGAGGTAACAGCTTAACAATTAAGAAAAAATATCTAACTTTTTTAAATTGTAAGGAAAAGAGAGGGAAACAAACACACTCAGCCAGTCCCTGAACCTCCCACAGCCTTGTCTGCAGTTTATTGCTGAGCATTATGTCACAGGGCGTGGGACATCCTGGACCAGCTGTCCTGGCTCTGCCCCCTTCCACCTCCCTGTGCACTCGCGGCCTCCTTGGGCATGGGGTGAGAGGCAGAGGAGGCCCTGATGCTGGGTAAGCGCTGTTCAACAAGAGCTGAAACATCCCAGTGTTATCAGCAGTGTTTCCTGCACAAATCCAAAACCCAGCCCCATGCCAGCTGCTGTGAAGGAATTTATCTCAGCCAGAACGAGCACAGCTCCTAATGATTTAATTTTGTCTAATTTAGAAGACTTAATAGGAGTCTTCAAAAACTGGTTCTGTGCTGGATCTGTCTGAGCTGAAGTCCATTTCCCCAGAGCAGCCCTCACAGTACTGGGTGGCATTGGGTACCAGAAGGGTGTTGATAACACACCAGTGTTTTGACTGCTGTTGAGCACAGCATTGGGGCTGGAATGTTCCCCCGTCCAGGGTAAGATTCTGGGAGGGGAACACAATCAGGCCAGCTGACCCAAACTGACCGGGGGGACATACCATACCATGTGACGTCAGCTCAGATAAAAATGCTAAGGGAAGGAGCAGGAAGGGGAGTCCATTCATTGTTTCTAGTGGCTGCCTGCTAAGAAACTGCATGTGCTGCAGCCCTGCTTCCTGGGACATGGCTGGACATGGCTGCGAATGGGAAGTAGAGGATAAACCTTGTTATATTCCACTTCGCTTTTGCATGCACAAACTTTGCTTTTTGCTTTAGTAAACTGCCTTATCCTGACCCATGAGTTGTTTACCATCTTATTCCCTTCCCCCTGGCTGGGAAGGGCGGAGGATAGAGCGGCTGGGCGGGCACTTGGTGTCCAGCTGAGGTCCTCCCGTTACAGCCACAAGCTGAAGTAGCATTCGGTGACCAGCTCAGACCTGGACATGAAACTCTTGGCCTTCTATTCTAATTCTCAGTGTGGATCCATGCAAAAGGCTATTGAGGGCTCCACTGATACTGAGAGGTGCTGGAACAGGAGTTAACAAATTTAATCAAATTAAGACAGACTCCTCATTCTTGATTAAGATTTGTGCAAATACTTTTATCCTCCATTTTTCTAAACAGACATCTACTGATCTGGTTTTCTTTCTGTGGTAAGAAGGTGTAAGGTTTTTTTCAAGTATCAGCTCTGTCAAGTGCAATGAGCTGCCTTCATCCTGCTTTACATCAGACCCATACTTGACCTTGGTGCATAAAACTTCTTTATTGGATAAAAGTTGATTTAGCTGGAATGTTGATATTTAAAAGCAATGAAGTTCTTAATAAACAGCTGTCCAGTTTTGCAGCAGGACAGTCGGTATGTGCATGGATTCACGAGTTTCAAATTTACCTCATCCACAACATTGTCTGACCAAAAGGACTAATGCTGCTCCAGCAGGTTTGCTACAGATCTGCCAACTGTTTATCTATCAACATCTTTATAAAAACTGTGTTCTTTGGCTTTCATTCTTCTACATCTGTTAACAGGCAGGTGTTCTGGTAATGACCTTTTAAATCTTCTGATTATACAAATTACTTAATGAATATGTAAATAAGTTTCTCTTTCTCTGCTTCTCAGTCTCTCAGTATTTGCTCATATTATTAGATTAGAAAAGAATCCAAATTCACTGCCTTGTGTTTCTTCAGTGTATAATTTTGCTTTTTCAGTTTTCATGGAATTCGTGTACAGATGTGATATCCCTGGACCTGAAAGAAATGAAGGTCACTCCATCAAAATCATAAAAATGCAGATTTCTTCTGAATAACTCAAAGATGATACTGGTAGGAAGGGTAAGAAAATTTCAAGATAAGCCTTTGTCCTCCTGGGGGCTGGTACTCAAGTGGTTCTCAAGAGGGTTGAAATAATTCTCTGTTAGTTTTGCAGCTGGTGCACAGATTTCAGTTCAATTTCTAGTCCAGCTCTACTGTAACTGCTCTGACATGAAAAAACGTTGGCTTTCTACCTCACAAATAATGATGGTCTTGGAATTCCTTGAGCCAAGGTTTATCAGGGCTTTCTCCTTAGGCTGTTGTGGCAAATTTCACAAGAATATCATAGGAGTTCTAGGTTTTAATTGCTGCAGACTTTAATCTTGCAAAATGTTGAAACTTCATATTTTCCTTCTGTTTGAAAGATATAAATAAATAGGATGTCCCTTAGGATGAGCTATCTTTTGTAAACAGATATGTTTCATCTTATTAATCGAAAGTGCTGCTGGAGAAGAGGAGTTGTTCTTCAGGTTTTGTTATGGACTAACTCTGGCATTCAGCCAGCTGCACTATCACCACTGTCTGTCTGAAAACTTCCCATAATCTTAAAACAGACTCTTTGAAATCTGCTCAGCTTATTCAAGAAGTCGAACCTGACTTTGATTATTAAAATTGCTTGAAAAGTGAGCAAGAAAATTATTCCAAAGATTCTCCTGCAAGCAAGTGGCATTGGCAGTCACTAGTAATGAAGAGCTGCTTGAAGAGAAAACATTAGTTGCAGTTGTACCCATAAGTGACAGGTCTGTAGCTCTCCCCTTCATGCATATGCATCCAGTATAAATGATACTGAAGAAAGCAATAGCTTTAAACTATTTGCAGTAATAAACATAATTTGTAAGGGCTTGGGCCCTGTTTTAATGACAGTGTTCATTTGCTCTGTTGTCTGGCTGGGAAACAAAGCCCAGCATCTGCCATCCATCACAATTTGTGAGCTCCGGAGAAGCTCTTAAGCTTCTTCCTTAGCAAATAAACGTCTTCAGGTATGTATTCTAGCACACAAACTTCCAGACTTGCCAAGGAAATGAAAAAAAATCCACCCTGCACCTGCTGTTTACTCCCTGAGAGTTGCAATCCACTTTGCATTTAAACTCCCATGTGCTGCTGCTCTAAAGTGCTTTGAGGTCTTCTGACTTACAGGAGGAAATCATAGAGACTAATTTTGATAGAATCTTTCACCTTATTTGAAGAATGCTTAGTGAAGGACAATTCTGATAGTGACTGCGATGTGAAATCACCAGACACACCAGCAACCTTTTGTTATTTGCTGACCTGCTCCAGTGTCTTGTGGACTGAGACCATTGCAGTGTCCAGCTGTGCCTGTGCCAGGAGCACCTGTCCTGGCAGCTGCCCACTTTGGAGAGAAAAGCAGGACTTAGTACTGGCACCTTGACAAGTAGCTGGCCAAGGGCAGCTTTCAGGAGCAGCTGCAGACCTTCCCACAGGTGGCCAGCAGTTCTTCAGGTTCCTTGTAAATAGGCACAGGTCTTGCTTAATCTGCTTTAGATAAGAATTAGTTGCCCTGAGCTCTGTGTGGCTGTTTGTCTGGGCACAGCCCCAGGCTTCAATCAGAGATGTAGTTTCAGCTTTCCTTCACTCAGCAATCACTGGGGTTTTTCACTGGGTTAGGGTGCTCAGCACTGATGTGTTTTCAGTCTTCTATAATCAAAGTGAGTCATTTGTCTGTCCAGTTCCATATGCTTCTAGAAAAGCTGCAGAAATGATATGCAGTGTCACTGAGGAAACTCTGGCAGTGGAAATCCTTTCTCTCTTGTATTGGTCAACATTCTTTGAAAGCAGTAGGGGGTCAGTAGGAGTTCTGTTACTATTATTTTCTTACTGCTCATGACTCTAGGAAGTAGAAGCTGTTACGTAAAAACCTTTCTCTCCCATGTCATTGTTTTTAACCAGAGGTCCACCTTGTTCTTAGCAAAATAACTTGGTTCTCAAACACAGAAGTTGACACTTTTTTATTTCGTGGTGTTTACCTTACTTCAGACTTCACTGTATCAGATTCTTCCTATGTAAAATTCTAGTATTTTGGTTGTATCCTGGCAACCTGTCCCAATATATGTTCAAATGTCATTATTTTATGCTTCTTTTTTGTGTTTTCTTTAATGAAAATATTAAATAACATGCAGTTCCAAAATATCATTAGTAATTTCTTTTCAGCCTATTCTACTTCCCTCTTCTGTTCAGTTAGTTCATTATGCAGCTTACAAGACCTATAATAAATCCTTGTCTTGGGTTAATGCATTTTATTATTCTGCAGAAGCAGGTGCTTTGCTGCAAAGCCTTACATTTTAAGCTGGTACATTTTAGCAGTTCTTGCTGGATAAGTATGTGAATCCTTTGTGGACATGCATCCGCCTCAAAGGACATACAAGATACAGCCAGCCCAGCCTCCTTTTGAGTTCTTCGCAATGTGCAATGTCAGGTGTTTCCTGCTTTGGGAGGTAATTATTAAACCCTTAGATAAAATGTTTTGTTTCCTATTGTAGCCATCCTTATTTACCTGTGGCCCCAAATGGTACCTGCTCTAAATGGTACCAGGTTCATAGCATGAAATTTAGGTTTCATGCACTGACCTATCTGAGGTCTTGCCATGATTATTAAAAATAGATAAGTATTAGCAACTTTATTTTTTCAGAACAGCATCCAAAGGAAAAATACAAATTCAATTAGGCCAGTCTTGGAGAGTATTTCAAACCAAACCAAATCCCAGGTGTCTGTAGTTCCTGCTCTAGGCCATTTAATGACAGACTCTCCCACAGCTCTATTGAAGGAAAAGCTCCTTTGACTGAGTTGGCTCATTTGGCTGATCACAATGGCAAAAGCTCTTTCCTTTCTTACACTGTTCTCTGTGGTGTAAGACACTGCTAGTACATGGTATAAAGGAAAAGCTTTTACTCTCTGTATTTTCTCAGTTCTGCACAAGGAGAAGTTCCAAGGCTTGTCCTTTATTTAAAAGCAGTCCTTTATTAAAAGGAGCCACCCCTCTGACAAGAACACTTACCTTCCTCTCATCCTCTGCCCCCAGGTTCCCTCATGGACTGCTCTGTCCATCTGCAGGATGGTTGTTTTCATAGGTTGTCCATGATATGTGAAACACTTGTTTGCCGGTGAAAACTGGTAAACGTGGGGTTACAAACTTCCAGTGCTTATGACATTTGTTTTCTTTTTCAGAACTTAAAAACTTAAGGTTATGTTAAGACTGAAAAAGAAGGATGTGAAATTAAGAATTGTTTAATGGAAGAAAATGAGAGAACTTACCAAGGGATCTGATTACAGCCTCCTGATTCCCTGATTTGATCTACACTGGAATTGACAGCAATATTTGGCCCCTAAGCCATCCATCAGAGGTCATCCAGCCTCAGGGGGATTCTTATCTTCCCAACTTAGATCATAGAGCCTTAAACTGCTTGAGCAGCATGTAGAGATCAGGGATTCTAACCTGCAGTTTTTAATTTATCAGTGAATCCTGATGCATTGATTGAATGCTTGAAAGCAGGCCTGCTTCAGTGTGATCTAATATTAGAAAGCACTCTGTGCTGTCTGGTGAGAGACTCCTGTGCAATTAGCACATCTGAACAGGTGTGATGCTTTTGGCTCTGGAAATACATTGACTTTGTGGAAAAAAAAATACACAAGGAAATATTTATAGGTTTTTTTTCATATAAAGTTATATTATAAAATTAGGGGGGTTTAAAGTGATAATGAAGGGGATGCACAAAATTCTTTTATGACGAACCTGTTGTGATCTTCATGCTTTTTGGCTCTCACCCCTTCTGTTGTAGTTCCAATTTAGGACAGCTCTTTTATCCCTAATTTTATTCATCAGCTAATGAAAGAAAATACCAGTAACAAGTTTATTTTTATCTAACTGTATTTAATGTAGTTCTTGCCGGTAGAAGTTTGTACCTTTCCCATTTTTTCACCATGAGACCCCTTTTTTTTCATTGGCATTATAGGAGATTTAGTGGTAGAATACTAAATATCCATCACACACCTCAAGGCAAGAACCTCGTTCATCTGCGTTAGGAATCATCTGGAGAAGTTCCCTCTTCCCAAGGTGAAGTTTCCACCCCTGACATTGGATTTATTTCAAACACAGAGGGGGCCAGGCCATGCCTGTGCCTTGGACAGTTCCTAGTGGAGGACACAGGGGACCTGTCAGGGTAGGAGCTCTCCCTGACAGCCTCAGCTCTGGCTTTACCCCTTATCCTCTCTGTATGGCTGCTGCTGCACAGCCCCATCCCTTCATCCAATGGGTAGGGCTTGAGCACAGCATCTTTACTTTCCCCCTCTTTTTTTCTTCTTCTTTTACAGGCTGGGTGGTGCCAACCTCATCATAATTGTCTCGCACAAGAGAGGCTGCCTGTGGGCCAGGATGGCATAAGGAGACATGAATTTTTAAACAGGAAGAGTTTTGCAGTCATGGCCTGCCTTTCCAAAGCCGAGAGCCACTCCTTGGCTTAAATGAGTGCAGTGCATCCACATTTATTAACACTCTTGCGTAATAATTCTGTGTGACTCAGCCCACTTAGTCATGTACAGTAGAAGTTCTGTTATACAGAGCAGAAAAGTTCACGGGAAATGCTCAGCCAAGGAGGGAGATTCCCTTGAGAAGTAAAGTAGGTGTTTTTGTTTGGTCTTTGATGCTCTATTGGAACACTGAACTATGACAGAGAGCAATGGGAAGGCTTTTAAAGTAGTGATTCAGAACAGCAAAAGAGCATCCTCTCTCTTTTATTATTCAACTTTTAATAGTTTCATCAAAACCCATGACTGTTCTCAGGTTAATCTTGTACTTCTGGAGACACATAATGTAATTTCAGTGTAGTCCAAACAATGTTCCTCTCCCCAGCTCTCATTACCATGAACTTTCCCTTTTTTTTTTTCTTGATCACAGAATATCCTCAGTGACCTTCTTTAAAAGAAACACATCATAAGAAATGGTCCAAGCAATCTTGTACTCTGAGATATCAGACTTTCAAATTTTTTATACTAGAAATTATGTGCTTAATTTATTTTTATTGATTTATTTTTGTTACTCAAAATTACCCATGTCAATAAGTATTAAGCTATAAAACTGGAGTGAAACTGATCTGAGCTCACTTGCCTTTGCTCCATTCTGCTATCAAACATATTGTTCAATTCTAGACTTTCTCCCAGTACACTGGGATGAATATAAGCTCAGTGACACTCCCAGTTTATAGTCACACAACAGGTAAAGCAAATATTCTCACCTTTCGGTCACCACCAGGTTTGCTTCAGACTTTTACAGTAGAGAGGGGCTAAGTTTATCCCAAAAACATACTATGTCTTCAGCAACAGGCAGTCAAAGTGAGAGAGAGATGCTGGAGGGAAAAAATGGGGATGAGTACAAGCGGGTTCATGACTGCCTGCTGTCCCACACTTCCTCTCACCCTCATAGTGAGGCGCTGGAAAATCCAAGAATTTTGTGAAACCAAATTTTCTCGTCTGTTTTCAGGATGAAAGGAAATGGCCTCAAGCTGTGCCAGGTGAGGTTTAGATTGGATATTAGGAACAATTTCTTCTCTGAAAATGTGGTCAAGCTTTGGAATAAGCTGCCCAGGGACGTGGTCAAATCTATCTATCCCTGGAAGTGTTCAAAAAATTTGTGGATATGTCACTTGGGTGAATACTAGTGGTGAATACGTTGGTGCTGGGTTGGATTCAATAATCTTGGAGGTCTTTCCCAATCTTAATGACTCTATGATTCTGTGTATCACATAAAAACATGGTTTAAGAACATTATGAGAGCTGAAAAGTCAGGCACTCAAAAGTCAAGTGGTATCAAAATGAAGATGTGAACAGCTTTAATCTCTTCTTTGATTGTGTGTCGAATGTCATGATACCTTTAATCACATTAAGAGATGTTACTTATTGCACACCAACTGTTCCCTGTCGCTGCTCTGTGGATGATACAAACCCTTTGCTGTTCACAAGACAGCAAACAGTCAGTGCATTTGTTCTACTCATGGTTCACTGTACAGCTCTACACTGAAATCTGCTGCGTGCTGTTCACACCCAGCTCTGAGGACAGCACTAACTTCTGCAATAGCGTTACTATGGCACTACTCACTGCAAGCCCAGAGTTTCACAGTGATTCATGTATCTTCCCAGCTCCCTGCAGGCTTATTTATCACCATCTTACAAAAGCACAGTGCGACTCAGGTAAAAAATTTCTATGGATTTTGGGAACTCAGCATGAGATGTCAGATTATAACACTTGTCACCTCAGAGCTGCAGCCGGGGGTGCTCAGCACCAGACTGCTCCCAAATCAGGCACAGCAAGAGGGGGACACATAACCAGAGCTCCCTCAGTGGCTTTAATCAACTACAGGTCTATTTGAAAAAGTGCAGTAATCTCATTCATCCTTTAATTGAGCACAAGAGGAGTGGGTATCTCAGAGAATTAGTTATTGGTTGTAAAATCCATTCACCAAGCATCAAGTCTTATAGATTAGCAAAGATGGATGAAAATAGAATTTTTAAAACTGTTTCTGAACTCCTTCCCATTAAAGGCACCTAATTAATTTTAAAATTTGTCTTCCTATTGACATTTCAAATCAATTTTGATCAATGGTAGCCAAATCTAATTATTTATTGCACACCTCAGGATTTCAAGCTGGTTTTCTAATAACAAGAACCCATTCTCAAAGAACACAAGCATATAGTCCTTTCATCTGCATATCCCATCATAGTGTGCTCAGATGGGAAGGATTTCAGCTGTGCTGAGAACTCCAACTGCCCATGAAAATCAGTAGAAAATCAGGTGGGTTTGATTTTAAAATCCATCTCCAGTAACTACAAGATAGCTAAGATACAGTTCAGCCTCTGTGTTGGTCTGAGAGGATGGTGGGCAATAGCAAGAAATCTAGGTTTTCTCAGTTAAAAGGAGTCAGCTCTGGAGCACATCAGTGACCTGTGCTTGTCCTCACAGAGACCATCCATCTCTCAGTGAAGCCCAAATTCCCTTTTATAGTCTGACACTGGATATAAAGATGTCAGAAGTGGCCTCGGAGCTTGGATTCATCAGTTAGTGCATCCCTGCCTTGAGACACCAGGGGCTGTTCTTCACAGGTTCACATCCCTGCATGTTACTCACAGGTTGATTTTGCCATCTTTTCCTTCTCTTGCACCAGTTTTACATCACGAACAGTTTCAGCACCATGTTTCCTGTAGGTATTTGCCAGAAGTGGTATTTGAACAAGTCAGCTAGAATTTTAAATGAGTCTTAAACGAATTTGGGTTCAGTCCAGACCTGCAAATGCCAGCATTTACAGAAGCTGCTCTCTCCAACATCCCTAGCAAACCAGCAGGGAAGAGATGGAAATTTTCCTCACAATCCAAAACTACCATGCACAGCAAAGTGACTGCTCTGGTACCAAGGGTTCCTACAGCTCCAAACACCTAAACACTCACATACAGAGATGTTTAGGTCTGCAGTTAATGTAAGTCACATCTTCTGTTCTCACAGGTAATTTTCTCTAGCTGCATTTCATCTCTCAGGCCCTGAACATTCCACTTTAGGCTCCTTTCCAGCAACATATAAAACCCATTATCATTCAGCTGCAGCGCAGGGAATAAAAGACTGGCTCGCAGCTTTACCAGTCATAACTAAAATCAACCTACTTCTTCCCTTTTCCTTTTTTAAACTCTATCAGTCATACAGTTGCACAATTCCCAAGGATTTTTTTCCTTCTGGATTTCTTCGTCCTGTTCCTCAGTGGTGCTGAAATAATCTACAGTAAAACTTCTAGCATGCATCAGAGTAAAGACATTTTCTAATACAATTTTGGAAACAAGAAAAAGAAGCTTTAAAATAGCTGAATCAAAATCAAACCATACATTAAAACATTCTTAGATACAACTGAATTGCTGTAATATTCATAGAATTAATTATATTGTACTCTTCCATCAAGCAATCTGATATCTTCTAGACCCTGCAAATATTTATTTTCAAGCTAAATTGAATTCAGTATGAATTAATTTAAATTTCAAAGGCTCTGCTAGTTTTATAGATATGAATTGAAAAATACCAAAAATCAATAATTCCTGTATTGAATGTTAAAATCCTTTCAAGCACTTTTAGTTATCACAGAATCACAGAATACTATGAGTTGGAAGGGACCCACAAGGATCATCTAGTCCAACTCACCATCTAACGCCCGTACAGAGACCGAACACACATCCCAGAGTGGTGATTATCCTATGAAATAACGAATGAGTGAAAGAGAAAGACAAAAATCATTGCTGATATGACCTGGAACTTCACCTTTTCAAACCAGTTAAAGATTTTCCCCTTTAGGAATTTTCTATTCCTTTTATAAATTTAGTTGCTGAATGCAGAACACAACCACCAAATTGAAATTTAGGTATTTGTACTGCTGTGGAGAGAAGGGTATGACTTTAGCTCTCAGTAATCCAAGCTTCTGTAGAACTTCTCATCCTCTAAACATTCCTGGTGTCTCAGGCACCCGAGGGCTTTTTAGACATTGTTCATCACTATTGCAGGGTAAAGTCCCTCCTCCTTAATTGCTGTAAGATATTAACTGTTTCAATTCTATATTTTTAAATATGTACATGGAATAAGTGATAAATTTTCTCTTAGTGAAAAGGCTGAACACACGAAGCTGTATAACCATGCATGTACTTCTTCAAGAAGCATGAGAAAAAGAAGCTGCTTGTGAGTCCACAATACAGAATTTGTTAACTGTTTTGGTAGTTTTTAACACCAAAGGCTGTTACAGCCTCTGCAATACAGGTGCAATATCCCCCTCCCATAATTTAAGTACAGATCTTGTCACTTTAAATTTTCCATCAAAACCAGTGAAATAATCCAGTTCCTGTACGAGTGTCTTTGCCACAGCACCTTGGAGAGAGTCTAGTGCTTGTCAAGCTGCTAAACCAGAGTCCATGACTGCTCACACCAACAATGTGCAAAGTGGCAATTGGTGCTGCTCCTCTTGTGGCCAGGGTTGTCCAAGAGGTGGCTCTGGAGATGTTTTTTCTGGCCTCATTTTTCACAGTCCTGTGAAAGAAGTCCTCAAATCACAAACAGGGTGCAGGAGGCTTCCTGCTGCTCTTTGTGCCCTCGGAAAAGCGCGGTGAAGGTTAAATGGGCAGCACAGCCTGCAAAATCTCTGTTTGTGTCTGTAGATACAGCTGCAGGCTTTGAATATTTTACCTATGTGCTCCTAAGCCAGAAAACGTACATAATGAAATAGTATAAATTCTGTCTTGTCTGGGCATGGACAGGCCTCTCTGTCTCTATCTCTTTCACCCCTAACCCCCCCAATCCATCTTAAAGCTCTGCCAAGATATCTAGGTTACTGGATCTTAGATAAACTGCCTGATAGGTATTGTTCCCTGTGGACTTTGGACCAGGGACAAGTGATCTGCAATAACGTGCTCAGAAGTCTTGATTTGGGAAAGGATGTATGAGGGAGACGAGAGCAAAAAAGAAAATGAAGAAGGTAGTTTAATGCTTCTTTTACTTTAAGGGCTTGTGTGTGGAGGTAGAGTGTATTTAGCATTGCTGGAACTGACCTTTTGTTCAGGCTCCTCTTTGTACTTGGATAAACTGACAAATAGCTCTGTGATCCCTAGACAAAACGTGCAGTACAAATATACAGATACACTTTCTACAATCCTGCAGATGTACCTATGCTTAGATTTATATAATTCCCTCTTGTAATTAAAAAACAAACCTGCAAAGGCTTCCAGGCATGGCCTCAGTAAGTTAGTACACAGTGAACCCAGATACTGCCTTTGGGTAGTACAGTTGTTATACTTAGCCTTTAACTATCCCATATTATTTTAATCTTGCTTACAACATTTTATTCCTATCACAATTACTTCCAAGTCTAGAAGTATTAAGAGTGTTTTCCATTTGTGTATCTCTACGCCTAAATTATTCTCTGGACAATGTTGTACTTTAACAGAATCCCATGTTTATCTTCTTTTTTACACCCACCCAGTTTTTGGCTCCTGTAATTTTGGCACCTTTTGTTCTTACATCTCTAAAAAAGTCTACCATTAACCCAGTTCCCATCTTATTAATTCAAAACTCCTAATATTTCATTCTAAACAGTATTAAATCAACAAAACAGATTCTATACTCATTTTCTTGGGGCTGTTTAATGTAATTTAGTAGGGCTTTTAATATAACCTTGAACAGCCCAACGAAATTGTGAGCGAGGCTGACCTAAATATCCAGTTGTTAGTTCATGACTTTGACTCAACCAGAGCAAAAGTTTGAACCTTTAAGATCTCGGGTCACACACTTGTCTTGGCTGCTGGGCTAAATATCTCTTCTGGGATCATTTCTGATCCCTTCTGGATCTCTTTTCCTGGTGCTTCCTAGTAGATTTTTATTGAACCATGTATGTGTCTCATGAAAAACCTTATTTGGACAACACAGCATTTTCAAACAGAAAAGTATTTCCTTGAAAAAATCCTGTTTAGCTGTGGTTACCATGGATAAGGATGTAAACCTTTCATATGCATAAAATAATATAGATTATGCAGCTCTTCTTTCACTTTGCCTAGTGTGGTTTTCCATCTAAATGGGTATCAGAAAAAAGGCTCAGCTCCAGCAATTAAGGACATGCTAAACTCCAGTACGTTATTCTCTGTGCTGAAATTTGCAGATCTATAATTTCCAACATCATTCTTCCATAAAGCCTCACATTCACCTCCAGACACATTAGCAAGGCAGAGCTGATATTTTACCCTCTCAGCCATCATTCAATATCTTTGCTAGTTTAAAATACCTTACCGAAAAGATTTTACTATGATGTTACAGAAATAACTTGCTGATACCCTCTTTAAAAAAAATATCAAGCCCTACAGTTCTGTTTGAGCCCCACAACTTCCCTTACTTCAAGAATGGTGTCATTTTTTCTAGTCTTTTTAGTAATGTTGACAAATGAATTGCACCCCTTAGGACTTCTTTTCCCACAATTCAAAAAGCTACTGAAAACGTGATAAGAAAAAACCACAATCTAAACAACCTCACAAGGTTGGTAGACCTGAACGTGAGTGCTTAATTTATAATACAAAATATTAAAAACCTTGGCACTGAGAAATGTCTTGAGAAAATGACTGTGAATCAGCAGCTAACCTGCATGTGACATGTTATTTACACTGCGATGCTGTTATTCGTCTAATTTGCACACAGACTCAAGTCTTGCAGTTTTTACACATCATTAACAATATTCATTATACCTAATACCCCTGACTTCAATCTGTCTGCTCCTGGGGCTCTAAGACAGATTTGTGTACATTTGGTAGGTGTAGCCTACTACAAAACTGTAAAATACAACCAGGTAGGGAATGCTTTACACATTCCAGTCCTGAGAATTTCTACTTGAGATATTTTCAAGTGCCGAATTCACCTACTGATTGACTCTTTACTCCTTCCTAGACACCTGACTCCTGTCTTGACTAGATTTGTATACTCAAGGAATTCTTCCCGTCTTCAATGAATGCCCTTTCTCTCTAGATTTTTCACGTGTTTTTGAACAAATGTCATTATTTTGCTAATCCTCTGCAGAGTGGCTGCGAGAATTTTAATTTCCTTTAGAAATCTGCATAGTATTTGATCATAAATTCACAGGAGTTATGCAAATCATTCCTTGCAGAGCTGGAACAACTTCCAGTAATGTCCCTGCTATTTTGTGTTTTGGTGTACAACTTGTTCTCTTGCTCTGCCTGCCATTTGCTCCTTTCTTACCTTCGGTTGTTTTGCAGTTCTCTGCTAATTCCAGTGACCTTTTTCCTTGTTCCTACTACTAGCTTTTAAAGCCAGATGGTTTGCATAACCCATGAGAATATACTAATTTATGTTTCAGCACTTTCATTTCTCATCTTGTCCTTTCCCGTAGAATGCTTTTCCCTCCTTTTCTGTTTCTCCCCTTTCAATGCTCAGGTTTCTTTCAGAGTCATGAAAATTGATTTTCCTGAGGTAAAGAGACCTTTTAGGTTAGTGAAACCACTCCCCTGCAAGACATAAACAGTCATGTAACAGACCTCAAGGACAGGAAAGCTTGAAAAGACCATCCAATATGAACATATTTTTTTTTAATTTCTGTTTTCTGAATCAAACATTGCCCTTTCTTTTGCATCTGAGTCACCAGCCTTAACCACAAAGGAAAGGAGGTGACTTTGTTCTAGAAGCCGCGAGTCCTTTTCCTTAGCACAGATGCTCATGCTTTCGCCACAGAGAAAAACTGAGAGAGTAAAAGATCTGCAACTGCCTGTCAGGGCACCAGGAGCTCTCAGTGCCTCTTTTGTGCCCTCTACAAACTCACACCCCATCCTCTGCCTGAAGCCAGAGGCAAAACACTGTCCTGGGTCCCCAGGCTTGGTAGATACACCACGGCAGGTCCCCTTGTTGTGTCCACCCTAGGGTGGATGTGTTCCTCACCTTCGAGGTGAGTGAGGAGGAACATCTGGGCTCTTCCAAGTAAAGTACCTTTACCTGAGTACCATGAATTTTTCATGGCTGTACATGGTTAAAACCAGGAGTGAGGCATGTCAGGTATAGTTAGAGCTGGTTACCTGAAGTATGAAGGCCAGGAGAGTCTGAAACTTTGGGGTGGAATGAAGCAGGTGGTTGAGTGGTGGACTGGGCTGGGACTGGCCATCACTCAGTGTGGCACAGAGCTGGCTGTCCTGGTCAGATAGATATCCTTTGCCAGGGAACACAGCACCTGTGCTGCTTAACCTGCATGGCCTTGACTGTTGCCTTAAAGGTTAAGTGTTGTTACAATGAGTTAGTGAGAAAAGGAGAATCTGTGAACCAGGAAGGAGTCCATGGGGCTGTGCCTGAAACCCCTGATCCCTCCTGGCAGCCTGGACTGATGTTCCACTCATGTGGAGTGAATTGGGGACAGGAGGTGGGGGATAAACATGTCACCCATGTGGACACCTCCCAGGCAAACTTGCAGAGGTGTTTACCTGAAGACTCATAAAATCCTTCAGGATGGCCAGTAATTTTCTGTGTAGAAAGCGTCGGTAAATAAACCACTGCTGAGGAGACCACAAGGAGGATCCACACAGCTGGGACTTGTTTCAGGACAAAAGTACAGAAGGGTCAACTGATTTCACAGAATCACAGGATTGTCAAGGTTGGAAGAGACCTCTGGAGATCATTTAGTCCAACCTCCCTGCTAAGGCAAGGTTACCTAGAGCAAGTGACACGGGAACGTGTCCAGGTGGGTTTTGAATGTCTCCAGTCACCTGTCCCAGAGCTCTGCGACCCTCAAGGTACAGAAGTTCTGTCTCACGCTGAGGTGAAACTTGTGTGTCAGTTTATGGCCATTGCTCCCGTATGGCTCCATTGTTCCTTGTACAGGTGTGTAGAACAAGGATAATTTTAACTCCCTTCCCATTCCCAGCCATCCTTATGGGGGGATACAAGCGAAGCGCCCTTCTGGAGGGCAGGATCCCGGGCCAGTGACGAGGCAGCCCCGGCCCCGTCCGAGCGGGGGGAGCCGCTGTCCCTCGCTGCCGGCGGGGC
>WEKX01026596.1:6784-23192 GCA_013390025.1 Pitta sordida | reverse complement strand
GGGGGCTCCGGCCGCTGCTGCCCGGGAGCTTCCCCGGAGGCGGCTCGGCCGGGCCCCGGCGGCCGCGCCCGCACAGCACACGGCCAGGGGCCCTTCCTCCGGTCCCTGAGCACCGGCTGGGGGTGACCGTCCCCGTCCTCCTGTCGCTGAGCACCNTGTCCCCCAGCACCGGCCGGGGGTGACCATCCCCGTCCTCCTGTCGCTGAGCACCGGCTCCCGCTGGCTGTCCCTGTCCCCCGCCTCTCAGCCCGGATCCCGCTGCCCCAGCGGCGTGTCCCGGCGGGGTCTCCGGTGACGCCCAGCGGGACCGCTTTGATCCACTGTCCCCGCACCCCGAAAACTTCCGCCGCGGCTCAGGAGGCCCCTGAAGTCGAGAGCCGAGTCCCAGAAGATGATTCCAGCTTCCCCGTATTTGACCCTTCTCCCAGTTTATTGGATCCAGCCCTTTGAACTGCCCTTTTATTTGGAAAATTCCTGTGCCACAGCCCCCCCCACCCCGTGCAGCCTTTGGTGGTGTCCCCCCACCTCGTTCTACTGGAGAGGGAAGTCAGCCCTGGTTCCCGGTGAAGGATCTTTTAGGGATGTCAGAAAATTCCCGGTGCTGCCCAGTGCAGACCATTGAACGGCCTCTTTCTCCTGAGACATTCTCGACCAACCCCTTCCTCTTTTAGAAGCCACCATCTGCGCTGAACATCCCCACCCTCGAAATGACCCCCACTAGCATGAAGGGATCCTCGAAACAAACTCGGTGTGTTTAAAATCGCTGCAGTTCTCCTGTGACCCTCTCCCTGGCAGTCCTTCCCTTGCACTGGCACACTCAGGACTGTATGCTCACCTGGATTTTCTATTAATATCTATTAACACAGTCAATCTCATTTCACTTACAGTATCTTCCCAAAGCTCGCTTTAAATCAAGAAGGTCCTTACTTGGAAAATTTTGTATTTTTGTCCCCGGTTTAATAGCTATCTGGTGTGATTATGGAGATCACAGAGTGAAAGCTAAACAAACTATCCCTAAGAAATCTTCTTCTAAGACAAAAAACTGAAATCGCTTCAAGAAAAAAAGCAAACCTTCCACAGGAGTGTCAGTGCACTTTTCCTCATACACATTCTGTTTATTAAGAAGGAATTAAAATCAGCTGACCATATTTTTAATGAGGCTTCAGTCCAGTGCCAGTAAAAATGAGCTATTACGCTTAGTGAAGGTAGTGATGCAAGGTTTTAAGGAGAAATGGTTTGGACTGGATTTATCCCTCCCCTCTCCTGGTTGCTATAGATATAAGACTGTTTCTCCTAATGTGCTGAAGGGAAAGCTTGCATAAAAATATTGAAAGTAATAGCTGTAATTTTTACACACAACAATGCAATAGGCTAAACACGGTGCTTTCAAAGTAGTCAGGTTTTGATTCTCTCTCCCTTATCACGGATCAGTCTGGGTCACAGGATATTTTTCAGCTTGTTGTAGCTAGAAAACAATGTTTGTGTGTTTGTCACTTCTCTGTGCTTGTGCCTCAGCAAGGATTCCTGCCTGCCAGTTCAGGCTGTCCTTGCATGGAAGCAATGGGGGAAGAGCAGGCTTGATTTTACATAGTGAATCCAGTGCTCTTGGAGGGTATTCAACACGTATTTCAACAAGAGCAAAACAAGCTGAGCCTTTCTACTTCTTGTTGGGATAGAGACCTGACTGATGTTTCATGGCTCACTGTGAAAGATGGGAAAGGATTGATTGTGTTTGACAAGATGCAGGAGAACGTTTGCATTGCTGGAAGTGAAACAGTTTTATCTGTCTCTTCCTTTAGACTGCATTATTTCTTTTATTGACCAGCATTTCAGAGCTCATTAATCTTGAGTTCAAACTATTTATTATAATAGATCCTGTTCAATTTCAGAGTACAGTTTCTAGACACAGTCAGGAGACTCAACTCTAATTTTGCAAGGTATCCAAGTTTGGGGATTATTTGTGCTTATAGGTGGAAGATGCTCATTTAGTTTCTTTTTGTCCCACCTTTTTGAATTGAAAATTGAACATAGATGCTTTATCAAACCTCTGTAATGTGTGCTGGAAACTGACTTGAAAGCCAAGTAATTATAGAAGCAGTTTTTTTACTAACTTTTTTCCTGCAATTTTGGAAAGACTTTCTAAAAGCTGTTCCAGAAGCAGAAGTTCATGACCTTCCTTGTTTCATAGAGTGTTTTCATCCAGTTTAATTATTTTCCTCCTTTTTATGGTCAACTTTTGTCTGGCTTCCCAATATAGTATCCATTTGCAAATGATGACCTATTTATTTTGCAACATGCTTACAAACTTGTTTAAGAAATTGGAGGATTTAAAGTTGCAGTTAAATGAGATACAAGATTTGGATTTGTGCCTCTTTTGCCTATATAATTGATGAGGCTTTGTAGGTTGTTCCCAAGGGAAGATGCTTTTATAAGGTGCTATTATCAACAAAAGCACATTTTCTTCCATTTCTTGACATTTATCATTCATCATTCTGCGATGATTTATAGTAGCATTCAAAATTAGAACAAATGAGGAAAAGTCCAGCCTTTTCCCTCTCTATTTTTCTCACCCATGTCTAGCCCAGAAGAGGGATTCTTTTCTTTTCCACAGAAAAAAAAAAATCAGCTGAGTACATAGCAGTGTTCATTAGTCTTTTATGAAACACTGGGGCTGGGAGTTTAATATTCTAAAGGAATCTTTATTCATTTATAAGACACAGTCCATTGAAGATTTTGGAACTTCTTTCTAAGTGTTTTACAAAGTAATCATCTGGGAAAAAAAAGGATCCTGATCATGTTTGCTGAATTCCACAGATGTGGATTATTCCCTTCTTGCCTTGGTGGTCGTAACACTAAACTGTACCTTCAGTAAAACCTGCAGCTCCAACCACGCAAGTACTTTCATTGCACAGCTTTTTAAGTGGGCTAAGCAGTCCAGAAAGTTGCAATGGTGATTTATTTTCATGTAAAATAGGCTGTGGGTGAGATAGAGGGCTTGGTAACGAAGTGAACTGTGAACATTCTTAATCATGTTCTTCCATTAGGACTAAAGCAGGGTTGCAGCAGAAGTTGTCCTCATGTATCAGGAAAGAGTAAGTGTGCCCGTGCAGTGCCTTCACACTGACCTCTAATGTGTAAAATGATGCTTATAACCTTCAGTGAACATAATTTCGCAATATAATTTGATCTTTTATGCTGTGTGCAATTCCATTTTTCAGCCTGCATTTTCTTCTTAAATGAGTACATTGATATGCTGGGGAAATTTCTGGAAACATTTGTTCCATGCACAATGTAAATTTGTTCCATACACGATGTAAAAGTTCCTTCAAAGCCTGTATTCAGATAATCACAAACAAAATTTTTGTGTGTCAGAGGCCTGTGAATTTAGTTTTAAGCTAAATAACAAAGAGACATTTCAGCTTATAAACACAAAATGTACTTCTAAACCTGTAGCTGTGAGTTCCTGGCACATACAGTGAGCAAAGACAGTGTCTTGCATTTCACCAAGGTTTAAATGTAATTGAGGATAGAACCTTTTAAATCTTTTAAACCTGTTAATTGTAGTACTTTCACAAAGTGCCCTGTGCATGTTTAACTGCTGCAAAAATATTCCAGAGGTGGGTTGGGGCCTCTGAGTTTGTTGCCCATTGGCGGAAAACTTTTCCTCAGTGTTCATACTTAAATTTTGAGAGAATGAAATAAGAGTAGGAGAGATGAAAAAAGATTTTTTTTTGGCTTTTCAGTCAGCATTTCAAATACAATCCAAAGGAAACCGTGACAGAGAACTTTCGTCTGTGGGTGTTTCACGGGGAACAGCAAAGGGTTATTTTTTGTTTTAGGTCTAATTGGACAGATAACAGTTACCATAACAAAGTTAACATTGCTGTTGTTCTCAGCCATCATTGTCAGCTGTCTTGAAGATCCATGAAGACTGAAATTTTTCTTCTTGTTGCAATTCTGTGCTGAAGCTCAACCAAGTCAATGCCAACCATCCCATTGATTTCAGAAGCATTTGGATCAAAATTCTGGTTAAGGCTTGTAGCAGACTGACTGAGAAAGTAGGAGAATTAGAGTGTTACCATCTGTTCAGTAGAAAAAATTGCCTCACTTTCCAGTTAAACTAATTTGGAACTTCTCATAAACAGTCAGGTATTTCAGTACCATATTTATTTAATATAATTATTGATGATGGAGTGTAATTTATGATGCAATGCTAGAAATTAGAAATAGCAGCAAAACAGTTTGATTAAGATGAGGCTGTGTGCTCAGACCATGAGGGATTCAGTGCAGGAAACTTCTTATTTTCATAAAAATATTTTTATGAAAAATATCCTAGAAATATATCTTAAATATTCAGTTACATTAGAGACCAAGTTGAAAGTAGCTTGATATCAAGGCATGACCCTCTGTAATTCCACTGAATTACAGGTGAGAATGCATTCGTGGTTTCTGGCATCATGCCATGGCTGTTCTATAATATCTTTTTTACAATCTACCCTGTTTTTGTTGAAAGTTTCAAGTGGAGAGGAAGTGAATTATTTCTCCATCAGTTAAAGGAAGTAATTTCAGGGTGCTCCAAAGGTTGTTCACAGGAAGGGATTTCTAGGGAGTTTTTCTTTTTGCAGTCTTCTTGTTTGTCTTACTGATTAAGAGAAAACAGAGAAGTTTTAGGCAAGATAAGCTCGTCTGTGCTTCCTACCTCTTCTTTCCTCTGCTTCCTACCTGAGTGTATCCCAAAGTTTCTCTGTATTTGGTGAAATCGAAGAGATGAGCAGACACTTGTCTTCCTTCTTTTTTTTGCTCTCCATAAATAATACCAATCCCAGAAACATCACCATATCACACCATCAATATACCGTGATGCCAATCAGCCTGCTGAGAGGAAATTATGGTATTCCTAGTTTTTAGATCCTGGGCAGTTCTGCATTAATGTTGACAGACTAATGATAAATAGACAGATGCCTGTGTACTTTGTTACAGTGGACAGATCAGTGTGGTGACACTGCCACTGGTGAGAAAAGGGCAACTGCACTCTGATAAGCAGGAGCTGAGCAGATTTCTATTGCCTGGAAAGAGACCATAAGATCACAAGCTCAGATGTAGGTGGTTGCCATCAGCCATATATATCCAAGTCCATAGGAAGACCTGTGTAAGCTAAAAGGCAGTGTACGTTCCAGCTTCCTGAGAATGATACATATTTTTGCCTCGTCCTACTTATAATTTAGCCTAAAGTCAAGCTAAAATCTCTGTAGTTATTCATAGACAAATTTGTGTATCTAATGTCTTGCTAAAATCTGTATTGGTGCTTACAGGCAGATTTGGGGGGGACATTCAGCAATTGAAGGGAAGATCAGTTTTGGTTTGGTCATAAATTGGCAGAGGATGGAAAGTCTCCAAGAAGCAAAGTCCACTGCTGGCCTCCGTCACAGCCAGGGTGCTGAGCTGGGTGGATGTTTGGTCATGCTTAAATCTAGGAAGGCAATGAGTAATATTGTTGCTGGTCAAACAGTTTTATGTTTGCAAATGAGGAGTGAGCAGGTGAAGATGCTGATGCACAAGTGGGTGTTTGGACGGGAGCAAACATAAGAGAAGCAAAGGAATACAGGCAGGTTGGAAATGTGGATGTTTAAATGATGGAATGAGAAATTAAACCTTTAGTAGAAGTAAAATTACTGGAAGTGAAGTTCAGAAATGGAGGTCAGTGAGTTGTATGTGATCTGTGGATATGTAAATTTAAGATTAAGTTACTATTTCTCCTTGAAGAGACACTCAAATGCTGCAGCGACACTGAGATGTTCAACGGACCACTCTGAAGCATGAGAAAATGAGGGAAGGTGGCAAGAAGGGTTTCACAAAATAGAAATATTAACTTAGTCATTCAGACCAAAGCTGTGGCAAAAAACAGTCAAGAAACGTGTGGAGACTCTGAGAAACTGCTCTGGGAATAGAAAGGATTTATTTTTCTTAATGTAAGAGGTGGGAATCATCTAACCAAATGTAATTAATTGAACTAATCACTCTAGGCTCCTTTTAACCTATTTCTAGTTTATAAATTTCAATTAATTTTACCCAACTGTACCCATCTAACATAGGTCAGATAAATGTCTCCCTGAGTTCAGCTATTACTTTCCACTTAGTATGATCTTCACACGTCTCCCAGGCCAGGGTGAGTAGCTGTAAATATCCACATGGTAGGTACTGCACCTCAGCTCTTCAAAAATCAGATGCCCATGTTTGCCTTGGGGACAGGTGTTTAAACATGTTTGGGAGTGATTCACCTGTGTTTCTCCTCAGAAGTGACACTAATGAGGTAACTTAATCAAAAATTGTATTGGCTGAGGATCACCTAACAGCACTTCAAAATCTTTTCAAGACCTGTCGGACTTTCAAGTGAACTGTCTAAGAAGGTTCTGTGAGTAATCAGGCAGGGAGGGAAACAAGTCAGGTGACTGATGGATACGTATTTGTAATCCTGGAAAGAAATTTCTGTGAGGAAATAGCAAACAAATGATGGTGACCTCTGAACGAGACAAAGAAAAAATGGGTGTAACGGAATGAGCAAGAGATAAAAAGCAGATAAATGGGCAGGTCTGCAGGCAAGCCAGAGGAAAGGTTCACAGGTTCACAGGTTATTCTGAGTTGGAAGGGACCCACAGGATCATCTAGTCCAACTCCCAGGGGAACGCTCACCCAGGGATCGAACCCACAACCCTGGAGCCATGGGCACCGTGCTCCATCCATCTGAGCCTCTCATCATCTAGACCATGTCACTGAGCTCCTCATCCAGTCTTTTCTTAAACACCTCCAGGGATGGTGACTCCACCACCTCCCTGGGCAGACCATTCCACTGAGGGATCACTCTCTCTGTGAAAAAACTCTTCCTAATATCCAGTCTAAACCTCCCCTGGCACAGCTTGAGGCCATATCCTCTTGTTCTGGGGCTGGCAGCCTGAGAGAAGAGATTTGGGGGAGTCTGGGATTGGAGATCTGAAGGAAAGGGACCATGCAGACATGAGTTGGACAGTCAGTTGAGAGCATGAAAGGTATAGCTCTTGATGTGCACGTAGGTTTGATGTGGGTTTTAGGGGCTTTACTTGTGATGGGGATAGAAAGGCTCTATATCTACCTCAAATATTTCATAGTGTCAATACACCAGAGCATTCCCAGTAACGGTTTGCCATTCAGAACACGTATAGTCATCAAAAAATTAGGGACTTATTTTTCTGAAAAGAGTAGAGGGAGAAGATTTATAGATTTTACTCCTTTTGAGAAGGAATTTTCCAAGAAGTAGCTCAGTAAACAACTGCATCTTACTGTGGCTTCTTTCTTCCCTCTACAGTTTCTTTCAGCAAAACATACTTAAATACTAAACACAATTTGTTCATACACAGCCTCTCTGGATGCTTAACATTGCCTACCTCTTTTGCTTCAAACTAACATGTTGATTAAACAAGCTATTTTCGCATGTAAAATCAGTAACTAGAAGTTTTATGGGAAGTACAGCTGGTTGTAGTGGGTGTAAGGTCTTCTCTTTCAGTCATGTCTGAACAACATGCAGTGATGGTTACATAAGCTTGAAATCACAGCCAGCAAGCACAAGGTAATGCACAGAGATAGATGTGCCTCCCAAAATGTCACATGTTTCCAGCTGTCCTCATGGAAAGCAACACAACGGGACCAAACACACACTACATATTGTAATAGCCTTACAAAGTTCAATAAAAAGGCAGAAAATATCCAGATATACAGAACCCCCCCTTTTCCATGCCCTCTCCCGCAGTTAATCTTTGATCTCTCAAGTTTAAACCTCCACATATCTTACAAAATACCTCATGAAAGTCAGTCTTGGATGCTGAACGAGGTATTTTGGATTTCTGGCACACAGAAATATTTTACTCTTATTATTCCACAGGACCTGATTACCTGTGTGTCTGTAGCTGTCCTAAAAGGGCTAAAGACATTATAACCGCTTCTTGTTTGACTATTTTGCTCTGCACAAGAGCAAACTTTTTCCCTTTCCCCTGGAACTCTTTCAGTTGGTTAATACAACTCAGTTGAAGTCAGAGTAGTTGTTTCAGCCAACAGCTTTACTTGAGGTCACACCTGGTCTTCAGGCCTGACAAAGAGTTGGTGTATTAAGAAATTATCTGTGTTCTTTCCAACTACTGTCAGACTGCAGATTTGCAGTCCAAAATGGCATTGACAAAAGTTTATGGTATTCCTGACAGAAACTGTTCTTTCTTTTGGAAAGGGTTTTGGTTTGGCTGAAATTTAAAAAAAAAGAGAAGTTGGATCTAAAGAACAGCCTTGCTCTTGAGCAGTGAAACCAGGGCTGGGGTTTGCTGGTCTCCACAAAATGGCAGCCGGGTGATGGGTGTGGGAGTGGGATTAGTTTCTGCCATTAGTTCTTCTGAGCTCTCTGTGACATGAAACTTTGCTGTTGTGTCTGTATAAAAGGTAGTCTCCTATTAACCTGGCCTCTCTTAACAGGATTGATTTATAAGTCAGACATTAAATTGTATTTACTCTTCAGTGCTGAATTAAAAATGTGGCACCAAAGATCATAAGCCTCGATTAATGCAGATAAATCACCACCGAAGAATATGAAGATCTATTCTATTTTTTAAAGGAATGTATACATTATGGTCATTTCTCTTGGCAAAATGATTTGTTATAATTCTAATTCATATTGTGGAGCATTTTATACATAAAATATTTATGTTTCAGCTTTATTTGATATCTGATATGATAGATGTTAACCATCAAATATTTTCAGCAAGCTATTACTCATTAAATCTTCCTTCCTCAGTTTATAGCTTTACTTACATAGGCAAAATATTGTGCTAACCCTCTCCTGTGGCCTGGCTTCAGCTCTCAGCCCAGCTTCTGACCTCAGCATTGCTGCTTCATTTCATGGTGTCACCCTGGAGATTATGAACTCCTCCTATCTGCTGGAGAGGACTGGAGTCACTAGTCACTATCTCACTTTTACTTAAGTCCTAAAGGAAGAAAAAAAAAGAGGGGAAAGAGAAACTTGGGAATTAGTCGTCTGTCATGGCTTTCTGGAAATAGGGGGATGTTAATGAAAGCAAGGTAGCAATGTGAATACCATCCAGCATTTCAGCAGGTGAATGCACCTTGGTGGTAGCAACACACTTGACAGAGATAACTCCCCCCTAAAATTTTTTTTTCACAGAGTATTTCTTTAAATTTTGCTTTTTTTCTTCCTCTATATTTAAGAAATATCTGTTTGTTGTGTTTTTCCTTTCTTTTTTTCTTCTGAAGTTCTGCAAATTTGTATTTCCTCCATTATAAAGCGAAATTTCAGATTTGTTGAAGTATACTTGTTAGTGCTACCTACCTAAATGTTTACTTTATTTAAGTAGGTCAGCTCATAATTACATTTTACCAGTATACATTGCATGCAGGGGATCAATTCCAAGGCCAAAGAACAGCTATAAATATTGTATATTCAGAATAAGTGCAACAATAATGAAAACAGAAATTTTAAAGGAATAAACCAAAGTTAACTGACGCTATGTGGTGAATTTCCATCTTAAGAGCTGCAGAAAAATACAACAATCATGTTCTTTGGGAGCAATCACTCACACTTTTAGACAATTTATAATGCTATAATCAAATGGCAATTGAAGAGTGGAACGGGAAGGTTGTTTTAGTACCGTCTGTGCTTGGTTTTGTGCCATCCAACAAAGATCTACAGATGAGGGCTGTTTTTTTTCCTCTACATTTGCTTTTGTTTCCCTGGGTAACACCTGCTCTGAAGAATTTGTAATCTGAAAGTAAATAACTGAGAAGGGAGGAGGAAATGGACCCAACACACAGGCTGGAGAATAAACAGCTGTCAAATGGTTGCTGTTTCAGAAAATAGAACACACAGCTTTGATGAAGGATCTGATTCAGCTTGAATGAAGGAACTGATCACACCCAGTTGTCAAACTTTCCTAATTAAAGAAATACTTAAGAGAATTTTCGAACAATACTTTATCCTCTTCAGACTGTGGAGCTGTTTTCATAGTTTAGCAGGTAGGAAAGAGCTCTGAAAGGATCGGCTGCCCACTGATGTGGTGCCTACATAGGTTTTTAAAAGGACTGTGGTTGTGCTTCTTTCTTTTAACTGGCTGTTTAGGGAGGTTCATGCCAGACAGACTAAATTAAATAGTGGGGCATGGAAAGGGAGATGATCTTCACCTGTGTCTCGGTATGAAACTGCCAGACTCTGAATTTGCCAGTACATATGTTTGGCCACCTAACAACCTTTTAACAGAATGGGCTTCTTGTCACAGAATCACGAATCACAGAATATGCTGAGTTGGAAGGGACCCACATTCAGTGTCTTTCTTTTTGTCCATCGGGTATTAGAATAATACTAAGCTGCTTTCAGATGAAAGTTCATCCCTGCACAAGGAGACTCTGTTAACAACAGAGGCATATAAAATACAGCCTATCAGGAGTAGCTTCACCAGTTTTCCTGCAGGTGTTTCTGTGTTTAATGTAAATAAGATATGTGGCAGGTTCAGTTCCTTTTGGTATCACTGATATTAGTCCAGGGTTCCAGGATTTAAGGTGACTTATGACATCAAATATTTAAACAGGGCTTATCTAGACCTGATTTTATGGGATATGTTTAAGGCATATTTCCATGATCTGTTTAAGACAGAGCATTAACATATAAATATTTGAATATTTTCTCTCTAGTTAATATTCCATTGTCTCTGTTGCAGTTTAGACAGACTTGCTTGGGAGATGCCATGTGTTCCTTTTATTTTACTCTGCTTAATTCTCATCAATGGATAGAATTCTTCCTTCCAAAGGATGGGCTTTGGTGTTTTGATGATGTATCATTTCACAACCCTGATCCTGTAGACTTGGGTATGAGTGTTAGCTTCTCTGGGAATGTCTGTCTGGAAGACTGAGGGCATACTGTTCTGCCAACCACACCTGTGTTATTACCCAGAGTTAGACAATGATCATGTCCAAATGAAAGGCAAGTATTCTACTCTATGCAGAGTTTAGTGAAACATTTATTATACAAAGAAATAGGGGCAGAAAAAGTTCACATAACGCTCTTATGCCAGTGATCCTAGTTTGGCTTCATCAAATTATTTTTGATCAAGTCTTGTCCTCCAAAATGGTGCTGACTTGGCATGAAGAATCTACCTTTCTGTTTAGAGCAGGCTGCGATTTTTTCCACCTTCTCATCCCTTTAGCTCCTCTCAGCTGTGCTAACAGAACTCTGTTTGACCAGCTTCATGATTACCATGTAACCTTTGGAAAGCCTTTCCCAGTTATACATATGTCAACTAAATACCAGTTTGTGGAAAACAAAAGGAAAGGAAACCCAAACGGTTTAGAGGCTGACAGTATGACACTCCTGAATACATGTTATTAAGCCTGAAGTCAGTGTACTACAATATTATCTGTTGGCAATAGATTAATTTCTGTATGTAGTTTCTTACTGCTTCTTTATTCCACAGTTTTTTTCATTATATTTATTTGTAGTATATTTTAAGTCACATTTCATTTGTGAATAATGTATGTCAGGGATTATGATGATATTTTTCTCACTTCATAAATCACAGGAGAGCTATTTCTGTAATAGTTTATTACGTGAAAGCTATGATTAAGTCTATACATTTAATTTAGGTACTGATTACCAATGCAAATAGTTAAGCATGTGCCTAACTGTAGGTAAGTGCTGTTGTCACTTTAGTAAATGTAAGTCTTCACCCTTTTCGCTTTCAGCATGAGAAAACAACGGTCACAGCAGTTTTGATTATTCCATGAATTTTTGTAGAATCTAGACTTTTATTTCTTTGGTAATTGAGCACTTTGATGACATCAAAATTTTACACACTAGTAAAGTTTGTAATTCAAATTGCACGGCGCTGCCACCTGCGTGTGTTTTTAGGGGAACTCAAAGGATTTAATGCATTTCCAAATAAGATAATTAGAACGGAGTTTTAGAAGTGAAACTAGATAGAAATTGCTAAAATTGCTTTGAATTGGCTATTTGGAGTGTCTTCTGCAATAACAACACTTAGTGTGTTTCATTTACTCTTTTAAAATTGATATGGCACACCACTTTAGGATGAGTTAGGAGGTTTGGATGTCATTCTCTGACAAGTAGGTATTTGCTGACATCTGGGAAGGACTATAAAACCTACATTTGGGAAGATGCAAGTGAAGTGAATATTTCTCTGAAACCACACTGGTGCCAAACATCCACTAACTGATGCTTTACAGCTGCATGAAAACTGAAAGAGATTGTTCCTCCCTTTCCAAAGATGATCCTCAGTATGAATATTGCCAACTTCTCCCCAAAACTCTGGACCTTACCTTATAGTCCACTGAGAAAACAGCAGATATTGTGTAGTTATAGAAAAAATGTAAATATAAACTCCTGTTTTAAACCCCAGGTGCCTCATGAATGAATTTTGCATTCAATCTGCAATTTCTCAGTTCATATATTATCTAAGTGTACTTATTCTCCATATGTGACAAGCTGGAAATAGCTTTTTATTCTTGGTCTCATCTCAGGAGGTGAAAACTTATTTCTGCAAATATATCTTTTTGCAAATGTAAGCTTTTTTTTTTTTAATGAAGATGATAATTTGCCCTAGGATAAAAAATTATTAGGAGATTTTCCTTAGAGACAATTGAGAATTCTCTCCCTTGAAGAGAGACTACTGGGTGGCTGAGGGAAAAGAAAGTAGGACAGACCGCAGCAAGTGAGGGAATTCATTATGGAAATAGGTAAAAACTTTAGTTCCTTTCTGTTGCATTCTTACCCATGCTGAATATGAACTGGATTTCTCTGAAAAGCTTGACATTACCTTTTAACTTGACTCAGAACTCTCTTAAGACAGTGTTTAAATTTAAAGGGCTTTTTAGGAAGATATTACTGTAGTAACAGTACAGTAATATTTTTCGGATTTGACAAAAAGCTTTAATTTCCTTCTTGACTGAATCTTCCAGATTTCATAGTACAAATTTTTTCAAAGTTGTATATGGTATTTAATAATACAATAATGTTTAATAATTTGATAATATAATCACAGAATCACAGAATATTCTGAGTTGGAAGGGATCCACAAGGATCATCGAGTCCAACTCTTAACATATATACACGTATTTATATTTGTGAAATGAATTAACAAAAGATAATCAAGTGGTGCAAAGACAAAAAGGATCACAGTATCACAGCGTTGATAAGGTTGGAAGATCATCAAGTCCAACCCATAATCCAACTAAAACCTAACAGCTATAACATTTATATCATGGCCCTCAACACCTCATCCAGTCTACCCTTAATCACCTCCAGGGTCGGTGATTCAACCACCTCTGTGGGCAACGCATTCCAATGCCGGATCACTGTTTCAGTGAAAAACTTCTTCCTAATCTCAGGTCTAAACCTTGGTTTTGAGTAGTGATTTTTTGACGAATCTTACCTACAATAATATTTTGCAATTCCATTATATGAGGCTCTAAGATATCAAGAGTGTGATTATTCCCTTCTTTCTGTGCATCTGCTGAGGGATCATCTCCCCATGCTGGTCTGAGGGTGATAGAGCTGAGTGTGTTCCATGGATGGGTGGCAAAGGGGAAGGTCATACCAAGGGGAATGCCATGATGTAGTGCCCCATTCTCACCCTCTTTCCCTCAGCAAATGCGCCTGATCTTTGTCAGAGAATGATTTTGGTCTATTCTAACAAGGCACTTTGTATGGTTTGACCAGAACAAACTGAGTAAGCACAAATAACCCCCCTGAACAATGCCTGTGTTCCCCGACAGATGGATGGGGCCAAGAGCCTGCAGTCCTGCGGGTGTTCTGGTGAATGATGGAACAAATCTGAAACAGAGATTCTAAGTGAAGACATTCAGAAACCTTCTTTAAAAGAAAAAAATAGACCTAGTCACAGGAATTGTGAATCAAAAATTACCCTAGTGTTTGTTCATTAGGCCCCAAATGACTAATATTTTATAGGAAACAAAATTCCGTGCATTTTGGTAGTAAACTGCTAATGCAGTTCTTAGTACTTTTTGCCAGTGTGGGCAGAAAATACACTAGATTAAATTTATTTTTTTTTATAACTCTGCTCTGCCCAGAAGGCTCTGTATTAAAAGTGCTCCAGCTGGGTTCCCAGTAGCCATGGAAAGCATGTAACTGAAGAAAAAAGCTGTGCATTTGCATCATACTTTGGATTTCAGTACAGATGAGGAGGCATGAATGGAAAAATATTACATCAAGACAGAACACAAACAATATTATGGTCTGCTGAGCTGGATCATTATACCCATCTGAGCTGTGCACTCAGAAAACATGTGACTGAATGAAGTAGAAAGAGGTGCAGTAGGTGTGTATTTTACTGATTTATCATTTATCTTACATCAAATTGGTGGATATTGTAACCTCAGCTGAGCACATTTTTCATTGCCTTGGTTTACAAAATCTTAAAAAAATAGTCAGGTGTGGAGACAAGCAAACCAAAGACGATGATATTGCTGAGAAAGGCAGCACAGCTTCAGGAAGATCCATTACTATTTTGTAACATTGAAGCCATGACATTTAAAGAAGCATAACTTTTGAAGGCTTCTTTATAGAAGAAAGGTGAAAGATTTTAAATAAAATGAAACAGCTTTGCTCCTTTTAATAGTGCTTCCAGTTATCTGAATACACAGTTTAAAACAGAACAGTTCCTTGAATCTTCAAGCTATCAGAGCAGGTTTGTTCTTCTAACACAAACCTATAAATATGTATTTATCACTTCATTTAAAATTAAAATAATGAAGGAAATATTTGACTCTTCACCAAAAATTACTACAGACACAGAAAATCACTGTTGTTTTTCCAATTTTTGGCTGTTGTATATAGATTATTTGAGCAATGATTGTGAGTTTTTAGTTGAAGAGCGAGACATCTCCCAAGTGTAATAGGACTACTAGATAACATATCGCTGCTATATTTAACTTCTTGAGCCACTGGATTTGTGTGATCATTGGATTAAAACTCGAAGCGTAGTACAGATACTAAAGTTATGTTTTATAGGACCCAACAGAATAAGGAAATAAATTATACTTTGGGATGGTTTTGTCTGTATAGTTTTGAGGATTTTTGCTTTCACTACTTAATTTCAGCAGAGTGTGTTCCTTGAAGAGGTTTTAATTTCATCTGTTCAACATTTAGATTTTTTTTCCTTATGGGAGCTTCTCATATTCCAACATTTGTTTTTGCTCCATCTCAGGATGAAAAAAAAGTAAAATTTGGATGTACTAATGGAACAAACCATTAAAAACTGTTATTTTTGCAGAAGGCAAAATAATGAAATATTGAGACATTTGGTTTCTTTAAGGTAACACTGGACTATGTCAGCCTGAACTGCCAGGTTTGTCAGGCTGAACAGTCCTGTTTCCCGCTGTCGCTCCCCATAGGGCTTGTTCTCCAGTCCTTCCACCATCCTTGTTGCCCTTCTCTGGACCCTCTTAAGGAGTTCAACATCCTTCTTAAACTGGGGAGCCCAGAACTGCACACAGTACTCAAGATGTGGTCTGACCAGCGCTGTGTACAGGGGAAGGATAACTTCCCTAGTCTGACTGACCACACTGATCCTGACACAGGCCAGGATGCCATTGGCCTTCTTAGCCACCTGGGCACACTGCTGGCTCATATTGAGTTTTCTGTCAACTGTTACTCTCAAATCCCACTCTCCAGCCTCTCATAAGTCACAGAATCATAGAACAGACTCACAGAATAGTTTAGGCTTGAGGGGACCTTTTGAAGGTCACCTGCTCCAAGTCCCCTGCAACGAGCAGGAATGTCTTCAGCTACATCAGGTTGCTCAGAGACCTCTCCAACCCAACCTTGAATGTTTCCAGGGATGGGACATCCACCACCTCTTTGGACAACACATTTCACTAACCTCACTGTAAAAAACTTTTATTTTGGTCCCACCATCCATATCTAGCTCAGGTGCACTGTAGTGTTAAATTGACCCCAAGTTAAATGTTTTGATTCAATTAACTGGAATACCTTCTATGCTTTATCCAGTAATGTGTTTCAATAGAACTATTCTGTAGAACCTCTCTTTTTAGAAAACTGTGTTTTTATTTGAGAGACCTGTTGACAGTCTCCATCAGCTTTAGTTTACATAGGGATCAGAATGTTCAGAGAGCTCAATTATTTATTTGTTTAAAGAAAAAAACAAAACCTAAACAAAGCAATCTCTTATTTTTTCTTTTTTTTTTTACATAAGAGCAGAATGTGAGTGGAATTTTTATGGAAGTGGTATTTCTCTTTTTACTTCTCCTTCTTGAGGTGTTTGTTACCTAGTCTGGGTTTTTTTATACTGGGAAAAGAAATCCTATTTCTCACGTCTTCAAAGAATATGTT
>WEKX01026590.1:55604-69048 GCA_013390025.1 Pitta sordida | reverse complement strand
AAAAGACCTGGGTGTGCTGGTTGACAGACAATCAATGAGCCAGCATGCGCCCAGGTGGCCAAGAAGGCCAGTGGCATCCTGGCCTGTATCAGAAATAGTGTGGTCACCAGGACCAGGGCAGGGATCCTGTCCCAGCAATGGTGAGGGTGGCCCTCAAACTCTGTCCAGTTCTAGGCCACTCACTACAAGAAAAACATTGAGGTTCTGAGGCGAGTCCAGAGAAGGAGCAGCAGGGCTGGTGAAGAGTCTGAAGCACAAGTCTTATGAAGAGAGGCTGAGTCTAGGCAATGGGAGGCTTGGATGGATGGAGCGTGGTGCCCATGACTCTAGGGTTGTGGGTTTGATTCCTGGGTGGGCATTTGCTTGGCAGTTGGACTAGATGATCCTTGTGGGTCCCTTCCAACTTAGAATATCCTATATAAAGATCTTAATGTTTCTGTACCTGTGGGATACAGTTACATATGACACTGATTCATGCTCCAACCAGAAAGAAAAAGGACCCTACAATTAATTCCTTTTAACAGAAAAAGTATTGGATATAGTTCTATGTCATGAATAAATTTAAATTAAAAAGAATAGTGGATACATTTAACAAATATTCATAGTTCATAAAAGGATTTCAGTAGCGGCAGGAACATTGTTTGAGGTCAAGTTCATCTTGAAAAAATATAAAAGGTAGATTCAGTTTTATATTTTTCTAGTATTTGTGTATTAGCATGTAGATTTCTAAGCAACCTCCTAACTAGACCCGAAAAAGACCATGACTTTTATTCAAAGAGAATAGAATATTCAGGAAAGGAAAAACAAATTGATGTTTAAAGGTCAGTAGGTAAGACACAATAAAGGTGATGTTTTCATTGATGAAACTAACAGAGGAAAGTTCAAGAAGAAACTTGCTGTCAAAGACAGAATAACAGAAGTCTGCTGGAAATAAACACTTAAAAGTAAGAGACAGATTGAATTTAAGACATACCTAACATTTGCTGCCACAATGTTGTGCGGCTGTTAACATGCAAGTAAAAGAAGAATGAAAAGCAATTATTTTTTTTCTTTCAGAGTTGAATGCCAGGGGTAGTACTTATATTTCCCTGTGTACATGAGTCTACAAAATGCATTCTACAAGTTGTTGAAAAAGAGGAAAGAAAAATAACATAAAAAAAAAATTTGATAGATGAAACAATGTTATCAATTACTTAAGGCAGCTTTAGGTAGGATGAAAATTAAGGATGTATGGAAATAAAATGTGAAATTGCACATAAAAATACTTTATATAAGATTTTTTTTTTTTTTTTAAGTAGTGCAAAGAAAAAATAAAGAAAAGGGGAAAAAACCCTCAGTGAGGCAGACAAATTAACAGGCTTTCTCTGACGTCCTTTCACATGCCTGTGTTTGAGGACAAATACGGTTATTAGATTACATAACAAATGTTAGTCAGTGATGTGAAGATTTAAAAGGAATAGAATATTTTACTGCTGAAATGTCTTACTAGAGCAGCATACTTCTACACTCTGAATAGCCCGAGGTTCCATGGGGAAAGACAATGTCTGCCATTTTTGATAATTAAGGAAAAAAAAAACAAAAACAAAAAACAAACAACTGAATTGTCCAGGCCTTTTTTTGCTGCAGCTGGGATATTCATAGGTTTTGAATATTTGGGTAAGAAAATGGTGTCCTGGTGAAATGAAGAAAAAAATGAAAGGAAGGTGAGTGGGTAATGGGAAACAAGAAATGAGCGAGAAAAAAAGGAGAGAGGTCTTACCGAAGAGGTTAAATCTTGTATTATACATTATCTCTCCCTGAAGGAATGGACAATGCAGAGACATCTTTATTGCAAGGAATGGACACTTTGTAAACTGTGTCTGCCTTTAATACCTTCCACTTGAAAACAAAATATATGAGATGCAAAAAATCCGTTGATGACAAAAAATCATCAGAGAACTTCCTTGTATGTGATAAAAACCAAGCAAGCCAGGATGCTTCTACCTTCAGAAAAAACAGCTTAGAAGGATATTAGAAATTACAGAAGATATCATTATGGGTTGTTATGTATTATAAGGCTTGTTTAATAGCATTTTGTGTTTTTTCCTCTTATTTTTCTTTCCCCCTCATTTACTACTGACTTTTCAATACTGTTCAGTTTAGGATGAGAAAAAATGAAAGAAACAATGGGACTACATTTTTGCTACTCTAGAGTTATGCAAAATACATAGAAGAAGCTTTAGAAAATTTATCTGTAATGACAAAAAAAGAAAAATAAATCCAAAATGGCTTCATTTCTATTAAACACCAAAGCACAAACAGAAAAATGAAAGAATAGGAATGANTAGAAGAAGCTTTAGAAAATTTATCTGTAATGACAAAAAAAGAAAAATAAATCCAAAATGGCTTCATTTCTATTAAACACCAAAGCACAAACAGAAAAATGAAAGAATAGGAATGAAATATAAGAAAAAAATGAAATAGAAGAAAACAAAATTTCAAACAATTGAGAAAAAAATCAGAAATATTTACAGAATTATATATATATACAATTTCTATAAAATCAGTTTTCTTGATTAGCTTGCTATTTGCATCTTTGAGGAGTACCAATAAAACACTTTTTCCTTTGAGGTAAAAACTTGTGTTTTTTTAAATTCAAGGAAGTGTTTGAATTTGAGACTTTCTGAGGAATTACAGTATAAGACGGAGCTATTTAGCTAATGTTCAATAATTTTAGATAGATAAATTCTGGTTAAAAGATAGGGAAGCAAAATGGGAGCATTTTGTCCTTCCTCTTATCTCTGCCTGACCATCTCAAAAGGCGTTCCTTTTTATCAGTGGTAACAATTCCTTGTGGATTGTTCAGGGTTTCATCTTGTAATTTAAACTGGTGTTACACTGAATGAACTGGCTTTCCCTGATGTTGGATGAACTTCTGATGTCTTCTCACAGAAGTCACCCCTGCAGGCCCTCTGATAATAAAACCTTGCCGTCGGAACCAGTATGTGTGTGCATGCATCACGAAATCACTGAAACAGGCTGGTTTAGGCGAAATGTAATAAAAAAGCAAGTGTCCATATCTTCTGTAATGCAGCTGAGCTGTGAATTATGGCTGTTGTCGCTAATGGCAGAGTATGTTTGCTTCCACCAAAGCCAATTGTCACAAATTTTTAATTTGGACCTATATGAATCTCCCAATATAGTCTGAATGTCAAGTTATGTACATAGGGAGAAGGAATCATATTTAAGATGTTTATTTCATGTGCAAGTCAACGATCAGGAGCAGAAAATCTGTAATAGCTCTTTAAAACACAGTGGTGAGACCTGAAGTGCTTTTTTATATTGTATTTACAATACAGAAATGAGTAAATAGATCATATGGCTATTGAAACTCTGCAGATGAGGGGTCTGTAAAACAGCATCTGTCCTGAGTTACATACATTCTGATAACTCATCCAACCCTATTTGTATCTCAAAAGATGAATGTGGAGCCTTGAAGTCATGCTGTACCTGACTAATGATATGGCTTTTAGGGCTGTTCTAATTACCTCAGTGCAGAGCAGTTCCAAAGTGGAGTGCAGGTTTTTGGAGTTGTCATATAGCTTAAATGATTAAAACCAGACTTCATTAAGGAAGGAATAAAAATACATAGGAATAGATTAAAACTGGACTTCATTAAAAAAGGAATAAAATGCAGAGGAATGAATATGATGGAATAAATGAAAATTAGCTCACCAGTCCTCTGTATTTCCCTTCAAAACTGAGTACATTACTTCTCACTGTAACTAGTACAACAATACAGAATTAGTTTCAAAATGCACTGGTTTTGCATAATTGTCTTTTTCATAAAATAATTTTTCTGAGAAATGAAATGCTAAGCTATATATTACACATTTCCCAATAATGTTTTTTTAAAGGGAAATAAAAGGTGAAACCTTAAATCTAACAAAAAAAAATTGCTTATTCAAACCCCAATAACATCACTTTACCTAAGGTCAGACATATGAAATATGATGCTGGAGTAAAGCAATCGTGCTACAGTGCAAAAATAAAATCAAGTGTGCCTCTATAAGGGTAGTGTCATAATCAGACTGTGCACAAGACTAGTAGCTACTCTCTCCTAAAGAAATTTACTGAATTACCTTAATCCTCAACAGCCACAAAGGTTAATTTAATAAATTAGAGATGGGAAAAGCATCTGATATTTGAAGTAAAGTGTTAATATTAATCTCTCAGCTTTACCATGAAATGCTAATATCTTTATCATTGTTCCNAGCCCATCCTAAAGTACATGGTTCAGGTCCTACCACAATGCACAAAAGGTCTGTCCAAAGGATCTCTGCCAAGCTCTCAGCTCCAGGCTTGTGTTTCTGGGCTCCGAAAAACATCTGCAGCTTTTTTTTTTCAGCTGGATCTCTCCATCTTCAGTTGTGGCTTAGATGGATTCTACATTACTAGTTCTTGTCTCTCTAGTCCATAGGTTTTTCACCATGGTCAGTCCAATTCAAAAACAGCAGCAGGATGCCTGGAAGATCATCTCTACCCCTTCTCTCGTTGGCCTGGGGACCTTCGATCTCTCAGCCTCCCGACGCAGGTTCTGAACCGGCACACTACATCTTCCTACTAAGATTTTCCTTCTCTCCCAAATATGTTTATTCACAGAGACGTCTCTATCTCCATAATCTTGAATGCCATGACAGCACTGAGGCCCAGGCCAGAGCTGAGCTGTTAAAACCCTTGCTGCCAGAGCAGCAAAAAATCCTAAACTAGGACACTAAGTGATCACATCTGTTCCCTGTCTTACACCACTCTCATATTTGATGATGTTTTAGGCTTGATTTGCTACCTGAATAATCATTCCAACCATTGTCGCACATAGTTCATAAGTATTGTCATGTAAGATTGTTGAGGTGTATTTATCCCCAGATCTGCTCATGAAACAGAAGTGGTTTTACAGTTCTTTTATAATAACAGCAAAGGCTTTTGTGTAGCTTCACAAGATAATGAATCATGAGTAAAATTTTTGTTACTTTACGACATATTTTCCTGAAGAAAGAATGGAGTAGTTGTATGAATTACTGACATATTTATCAGATATGGGATTATATGGAAAAGGTGAATAAAGCATTATTATCTGTTATTTTTCATAATGAAGAACAGGAATTCAAATAGAATACCGTTATACATCTGCATTTGAGAGAAACAGGTCATGTCAAAGGTCTCACGAAATGTCAAACTCGCAAATACGTGCCGGTCATTAATATGCATGCAGGCCACGCCCTTCGCTCCACCCCCAGATAATTAGGAGCACTGGGGAGCCTCTTTGACTCCCCTCTACAGGCTCTCACAGCACAGGAGAGGAAAGGGAAGTGTTTCTGTGCCCTCTCTGCCTGGAGAGACCCCCCCCGACAATCCCTAGATTTCTCTTTGGCCATGCTGTCACTTCTGCAGCTGCTGCCTGCACGTACTCACAGACCAAACCCCGCGCCACTGCACCTGCCCCCTCCCCAGCCCCAGTGTTCATTCCCACACTACACACCAGCCTGGCGGCGCTGCATAGTGCAGGGGGGCTCAGCTGCAGCAGCGGAGTGAACGTGTCCTGCTGGCAGCCACTTTCCTGGGGCTTCCCTTCCCCGACTGTGGGCATAGAAATAGTAACATGCACCCGGGGTGGAGGGGCAGCCCCCAACTGCGCTTAGAGTAACAGGGGACAGTGTGACTCCTAGCCCACCCCGTGGGGTCGGGCCAGCACTGCCCCACAGGGTGCTCTGGCACCGCCCCTCGGTGGAGCAGAGGCACTGTGCATGCATCGGCTCAGGAAACTCGCAAACGGCTGAAGCAAAATTGTGACATTTTCCTCACAAATCCATGGGGTCACAATGCAGAGGACGCAATGCAATGGGGATGTACTGTAATCAGACAATTTTAACACAAGAGAACAAAAAACACAAAAGAAATTTCTCACAATGCATTGTTAATTTGTATAATTCACAGTCACAAGAGATTTTTGGTTCTCAAGAATTATGAAATGGTTCAAGAAATTATTAGGAAATTAATATAAAATATTAATCTATTTCAGTTAAGTATAATTGTATAAATGAAATTTGAAGGTTGGAAAAACACCTGTCATTGATGTGTGCTGAAAATAGTGGCTCCATCCATGCTACTACTAAAACTCTTCTTAACATCTACTTCTAGATATTAGCAGAGATCAGATATCAATTCAAATTATTTGATATTGCACAACTGGTTATATTAGACTTGTATCTATGCAAGTTCTCTGGGAGAAAAATATCAAAATACATTTTTCCATATAATTTCAATGTGAAATGTCTGAACTAAGTATTGATCAAAGTAGTCTTTTTCAATTAATTTATATTCCGAACTTATTTCACACTAACATATTTCTTTCATGATTTATTGTTCAAGATGTCAGTCTTAGGTCAAGACTTGCTGAAGAAATGTCATTAATAATCCTTATTGTCACAGTATATGAGATTGAAAGCTGAATCCAGACAAAATGTCTTACTGGATGTAGATGTTGCTGGTAAGCTCCAAGAATAAAAAGTCAAAATAAATTCTGGCTTAATCACAGAGATTATGGAGAGGGGAAATAAAAGAACAAAAGGGGAAAAGCGAAAAGGAAGAAAAAAAGAAAAACTATATCAGCTGCAAGAATAGACACTTGTATTTCGTTCCTTAGTGTTTCATAAACTCATTTGACTGGAATATGCATTCAGATACACTTAGCAAAGTCAGGAAAATTTCTACTGAAGTCAACAGGTAGATACATACAAAAATGGTATAAGGCCTACTGTGTCTGAAAGCACAATTCTGTATATTCAGTGTCTGGTTATTTTGTAAGTAGAGGTACCCTACTGGGTTTCTGTTCAAATAAAATAATCTGGAAATGCATCAAAACCAACAGCTCTCCTTTGAAGCTTGTCTTTGAACCTTCCCAGCCAGCTGGCAGCAACATGGTACAGTCATGCTATTACCCTGTTTTTGTATTGAAGACCTGTATATGGGTAACAAAAGGAGAATGAGGCAAATGCACAGAACTACCTCTTCCACTAAGCAAATCAGAACCTCGAGTCACAAAAGGAAAAGGAGGGTGGTGGTTGTTGGGGACTCCTTTTCTGAGGGGAACAGAAGGGCCTACCTGTCGACCGGACCCAACCCACAGGGAGGTCTGCTGCCTCCCTGGGGCCCGGGTATGGGATATTGTGGAGAAGTTGCCAAAACTAATTCAACCTTCAGATTATTACCCGCTGATGTTTGTCCAGGCTGGTACTGATGAGGTCAATGAGACAGAATCTAGAGAGATTAGGGAGGCGTTTAAATAACTTGGTCAATTGCTCAGTGGGACAAGGACACAGGTAGTCTTTTGCTCTGCTCCTGTAATGACAGGATTGGACCCTGAAAACAGCAGGAAGATTCTTGCTCTTCATAAATGGCCTAAGGGCTGGTGCCACCAGAAAGACATTGGGTTCTATGATCATGGGGTATCCTTCACCAAACGTAGGCTGAAAGACCCTGGAGGGCCGAATCTATCAAATAGGGGCAAGAGGGTTTTGGCCCGGGGGCTGGCAAGACTCACTGACAGGGCTTTAAACTAGGTTTGAAGGGAGAAGGGAATCCGGCAATCACTCAAGAGGACATGGGAATTGGTAAGAACGAGCCAAAAACAAACTCAGCAGCACAGTTAAAATTCATGTACTCCAATGCACACAGCCTGGGTAACAAACAGGAAGAACTGGAGGTTATGGTGTATCAGGAGTGATATGATATAGTTGCCACCACGGAAACATGGTGGGGTGACACGCATGACTGGAGTGCCACATTGGAAGGTTACACACTCTTTAGGAGAGACAGGAGAGCATGTAGGAATCAGGGGGTGGCCCTGTATGTTAAAGCTACCCTAGACACCATAGAACTTGACATCAAGGATGATCAAGTAGAGAGCCTGTGGGTCAAGGTAAGACGCATTCCCAATAAAGCTGAGATTCTGCTTGGAGTATGTTACAGACCGACAGATCAGGAGGAAGAGGCAGACCTATTGCTCTTTAAGCAACTAGAGACAGTCCCTAGTTCTTACAGGAGATTTTAATTGGTCTGATATCTGCTGGGAACTTAACACAGCAGAGAGGAGACAGTCCAGAAGGTTCCTAGAGATAGTTGATGCCTGTTTCTTGATGCAGCAGGTGAGTGAGCCTACCAGGGGAGAGGCTGTGCTCAACCTATTGTTTACTAACAAGGAAGGATTTGTTAGTCATATTGTGGTTGGAGGAAACCTGGGATGTACTGACCATGAGATCACAGAGTTTTCAATTAGCAGTGTGAGAAGAAAGGGCATGAACCAAACCTAACAATTTGGAAGAAGGGTAAGAGAAAGTAAAGAACTATATTATATTAATGATCCCAAATATATTAATCAGTATATTTTACTTTGTAGAATTGAAAAAAAAATCACATATTTAAATTAAAAAATTATACAGGAGCTAAAAACCTATCACACTCATTTTCTTCATGTTAGTATACTCAATTTAATTTCAAGTGGAATGATTATCTGTCAGGTTTAATTTCTTGACCATGAGGAATGAAAATATTGCTGTATAGAATCATTGTGTACTGATAAAGAGCTTCCAAATAATAATATGAGTGATAAAATATATAATATTATTTGCCTATGACAAAGAGTATGTCAAGGCTCTGGTATCTCGGTGTGTGAAGTTTTGTCTACGTTTAGAACTTGGAGGGACCCTTAAAAACAACAGAAAAAAGAATCGTTAAATGATATTGCAACTTTATTTAATATATATATATATAGTGTGATATGCATAAATATAAATGTGTGTATATGTGTGAGAAAATAGACACAACAGCAACAACAGGGGATAAAAACAAAACCAAAATGAAAACCAGCCACTCATACACAAGAAAAACTACCCTCTACCCTACCCAAAAACCATCCTCATGAAACCCAAAATAATGAGCAGAGACAAAACAAACCAAAACAGTAGAAAGTATCTGAAGTTGTGGTGCACAGCAGTTGAGCAGGAGCGGCAGGGGGCATCAGTGGGAATGGCAGCGGTGGCAGGAACCAGCAGGGTGAGGAACAGGCTGGGTCAGCAGCAGGAAAGGACGTCAGCGAAACAGGAACTGGGAGCAGCACAAACAGGAAGCCAAACAGTGTCTGTGGCTGGAGGCTGCAGAGCTGCAGGACACAGCAGGAAACACAGGAAAGAAGAGCAGCAGACTGCAATGGTGGCCGCAGCAAAGAAACGGCAGAGGAGGGATGAAAGTTCAAAGGGGTCAGGTGAGCCACTGAGCCACCCCAAGCCTTCATGTGGTCTTCCCCAGCCACAGAAGTAGCAGTAGCAAAACAGCAACCTCATTCCAGGATGTCCCCATGAAGAAGAGAGAGATCTGGCCTTCGACCACAGTTTTCGTGCCCCGGAGGCCCCTCCCAGCTCCATTCCCTCTCCCCACCAATGGGAAATAACTCTGAGGACTTAGTCCATCACCACTTTCCATTTACTGGCCAGAAGAGACAAAGGCCCATGGCAGCGAATGACCAGCAGATAGTGGCTCCCACACATGGTGGGGGGCAGCTCTGGCAACTGCTGCCATGCTGAGGTGGGAGTCCGCTCGGCCGCTGGTGCTCACTGGCCAGATGACTCGCTTCCCAGGACATTAGACTGCTACCACCATCTCCTCTCTCTGCAATGTCCTTGCAGTGCAGACCTGGCACTGGCACCAGTAGAGGGCTGAAAAAACATGTTCACAGGTTCACAGGTTCCTCTGAATTGGAAGGGACCCACAGGGTCATCTAGTCCAACTCCCAAACAGCCTCCCACCAACTAGACCATGTCACTAAGCTCCTCATTGATTCTTCTCTTAAACACCTCCAGGGATGGCGACTCCACCACCTCCCTGGGCAGACCATTCCACTGAGACATCACTCTCTCTGTGAAAAAGCTCTTCCTAACATTCAGTCTAAAGCTCCCCTGGTGTAGTTTGAGGCTATGCCCTCTTGTTCTGGCGTCATCAGCCTGAAAGAAGAGATTCACACCCACCCAACTGGAACCTCCCCTCAGGTAGTTGTAAACAGCAATCAGGTCACCTCTGAGCCTCCTCTTCTCCAACCTGAACAACCCCAGTTCCCGGAGCCTCTCCCCATAGGGCTTGTCCTCCAGTCCTTTCACCATCCTTGTTGCCCTTCTCCGGACCCTCTCAAGCAGCTCAACATCCTTCTTAAACTGGGGAGCCCAGAACTGGACACAGTATTCAACATGTGGTCTGACCAGTGTTGAATACAGGGGAAGTATAACTTCCGTAGTCCGACTGACCATACTGTTCCTAATACAGGTTATTCTGAGTTGGAATGGACCCACAGGATCATCTAGTCCAACTCCCAATCAAATACCCACCCAGGGATCAGGCCCACAGGCATGGAACCATGGGCACCATGCTCCATCCATCCGAGTCTCCCATCATCTACCCCATGTTGCTGAGCTTCTCATCGAGTCTTCTCTTAAATACCTCCAGGGATGGTGACTCCACCACCTCCCTGGGCAGTCCATTCCACTGAGACATCACTCTGTCTGTGAAAAATCTCTTCCTAATATCCAGTCTAAACCTCCCCTTGTGTAGTTTAAGGCTATGTCTTCTTGTTCTGGTGTTGTCAGCCTGAGAGATGAGTTTCACATCCACCTGACTGCAACTTCCCGTCAGGTAGTTGTAAATGGCAATCAGGTCACCTCTAAGCCTCCTCTTCTCCAACTTGAACAACCCCAGCTCCTGCAGGCGCTCCCCATAGGGCTTGTTCTCCAGTCCTTTCACCATCCTTGTCATCCTTCTCTGGACCCTCTCAAGCATATCTGTCATGCTGGGGATATCCACGGGTCCACTCTGTGGTAGCTTTGTGGAAGCACCTTCCCACACACCCACGCCACCATGGGCATGGCCACCTCACTTGCTGGAGCACGGTGCCCACTGTCAGGAGGACGGAGGCCACAGTCTCCACTGTGGCCAGTCCTCACCACTCGGGGAAACCAGTCCAGCACCCTGTCTCACCTCGGCCCTAGGGTGGAGCAGCTCCATTGGCAGGAAGAACTGCCTCCTGTGCACACGTCGACATAGCCACCCATCTGCCATACCTCAGCATCAGAGGCTGCCATCGTGAAAATGACTGTCATGTGCCCATGTTTGCTGTGACCGAAGCTCCAGTGCAGCTCAGCTGTGGGTAAACAAGGCTTTGTGCAGCATGCACCAAAGAGGCGCACCTGCTTGCGAACCATGCCAGCCATTCTTCCCCCCCCTCCCCAGTCCCGTGTAGACCAGCTATGGTCTCCTCAGGGATTGCTCCAAAATGGATAAATTTTCATAGAAAAAGCGTAATTAATTCTAGTCCATGACAAGTTCCTATGTATGTGCTCTCTCTCAGGTCCACTGCAAAATATACAGCACCATAGAGGCCCTGATAACACCTTAGTTAAAGAAACCTGATGCTTTACACATTCTTAGCTCAAGACAAGGGAATGATATTTGTTTCATGGAGTGAGCAATCACATACTGCGTTCAGATTCTTCTTTTCCTGGCAAATGAAACCTGTTCCACACCACATGGAGAGGCTTTCTCTCCTATTATCCTCTCCTAGGAAAAACAGTGTCTTGTCACACAGATAATTGGATACTACAGTGTGATTCAGTCATTTGAGCTTAGATGTATAATGAAACTTTAGATGCTACAGGATGTCCTCTAGCTGCCGATTTGCAGAGTCTCAGATTTCTTCCAGTCCTGTGTCATACAGTTAGTCATACAGAAATCTTAGATACTGTAGGATGTCCAGCTGTCATTAGAAGCTCATGTCTGAAAACTAATCCAGACCCTTAGAATTCTTCCAGTCAATTGTGAGTCAATACAGCTTTTCACATTTAAATGCCTTTTTCTAGCATTAGAATGTCTTTTGTAATAGAGAAAAGATGCTGAGTTATGTCCTTATCTGTTTACAAAATTACCTGTCTTGAGCAGCTGTATATCACTTTTCTTCTCTCATTTCCCTCACAGTTGGAGTGATTTGCCACCTATAGGCTAGCAGTCTGTTTTATCTGAATTTCGTTTGTGTTAATGGACTTTATTTGTTTCCAAATTAATTATTTTTACATTTGAAATGAGGGCGTGTTGAGGGATTTATTAATTATGGTGTCATAGGTGTACTCTGAAGAATAAGTAAGAAGGCCAAAGACTGTATTTGTTCTTCCTGCCAAAACGTGTTACTAGATTGGAGGAACACATGATAATTCCATAAATAAGTCATCATGTCTAAGAAAGCAGACAGTAATATTTAAAAAGGCATTTGACAGAATTTCTATACTGCAACGTGTGCTTTGTATGCAGAATTCATGCATTTCATTTAGAAATGCATGCAGTAATTAATCAGTTAATCTGCCTTCACAGTCTATTTTCTCTAAATTTGCTATGCAATGACAGTTATTTATAGTAGACTTAATTTGTCTGTGATATTAATCTTTAAAAGATACTGCTCAAACACCTCAAAAGAATCATGTAAATCCACTGTTATCACATAAAGCTGGTTTTGCATTCAAGTGGATCCAAGCATCTGTAGCTGCTTCTGGAGCTCATTTATTCTTCAATGGCATTTACTTAAAGAAAAAAAGTAGCTTTCCGGGAAAACCCTGTGCTGGTTTCTGCCGGTGTAGAGTGAATTTGTGACACAGTAGCTAATGCAGGGCTATGTTTTGAATTTGTGCTGTAAACAAATGTTGATATTTCACACAGAATCACAGAATCACAGAATACTATGAGTTGGAAGGGACCCACAAGGATCATCTAGTCCAAATCATCATCTAACGTCCGTACAGAGATCGAACGCACACCCCAGAGCGGTGAACATAAAACTAGTTCCCTAACAGGCGCACAGGCCATTCCGAGCCAGGAGGGACCCACAGGACCATCCAGACCAACACCCCCAGCTAGACCATGTCACTAAGGTCCTCATCCAGCCTTCTCTTAAACACCTCCAGAGACGGCGATTCCACCACCTCCCTGGGCAGACCATTCCAATGAGGGATCGCTCTGTGTGAAAAACCTCTTCCTTACATTCAGTCTAAACCTCCCCTGGCATAGCTTAAGGTCATGTCCTCTTGTTCTGGTGTCATCAGCCTGAAAGAAGAGGAACACACCCACCTGGCAGCAAACTCCCCACAGGTAGTTGTAAACAGCAATCAGGTCACCTCTGAGCCTCCTCTTCTCCAGGCTGAACAACCCCAGTTCCCATAGTCGCTCCCCATAGGGCTTGTTCTCCAGTCCTTTCACCATCCTGGTCGCCCTTCTCTGAACCCTCTCAAGCAGCTCAACATCCTTCTTAAACTGGAGAGCCCAGAACTGGACACAGTACTCAAGATGCAGTCTGACCAGCGCAGAGTACAGGAAAAAGACA
>WEKX01026590.1:1905-55105 GCA_013390025.1 Pitta sordida | reverse complement strand
AAGGTTGTTGCAGCATTTCTTTTTACTGTTGATGTACTTATAGAAACTTTTCTTATTGTCCTTGACAGAAACAGCTAGGTTGAGTTCCATCTGAGCTTTTGCCTCTCTCATTTTTCTCCTGCACAACTTAACAACTTCCTTGAACACACCCTGACTCACCCCTACACTTTTTCCAAAGTCTGTACATCCTCTTTTTCTCCCCTAGCTCTTTCAGTTGCTCGTTGCTCATCCAGGCAGGCCTTCTGCCCCTCCGACTCATTTTTCACCACATTGGGACCGCCTGTTCCTGTGCCTTCATGAGTTCAGTCTTAAAGTATATCCGGCCCTCCTGGACCCCTCTGCCATTAAAGGCTTTTTCCCATGGTACCCTCTCAATCAATTTCCTAAACAGTCCAAAGTCAGCCCTCCGGAAATCGAGCATGGAGGTTTGGTTCATGCCCTTTCTTGTCACACTGCCAATTGAAAACTCTATGATCTCATGGTCACTACCTCCCAGATTTCCTCCAACCACAATATCACTGACCAACCCTTTTGTGTTTGTAAACAATAGGTCAAGCACAGCCTCCCCCTGGTAGGTTCACGCACTTGTTTTGTTAAGAAACAGTTGTCAACTACCGCTAAGAACCGTCTGGACTGTCTCCTCTCTGCTGTGTTAAGTTCCCAGCACATACCAGGCCGATTAAACTCTCCTGTAAGAACTAGGGCATCCAATCTTTCGGCTGTCTCTAGTCGCTTAAAGAGCAATAGATCTGCCTCTTCCTCCTGATCTGGCAGTCTGTAACACACTCCGAGCAGAATTTCAGCTCTATTGGGTATCCCTCTTACCTTGACCCATAGGCTCTCTACTTGATCATCCTTGATGTCAAGTTCTATGGTATCTGTGGTTGCTTTAATATATTCAGGAATGTTTTAGCTATGGCTGAGCAGTCCTTACAGAGAATCAAGGTTTTTCTGCCTCTCATCCCACACCACCAGCGAGAAGGCTGGGGGTGCACAACTCTTTGTGGTAGGACACAGCAGGGACAGCTGACCCTGACTGACCCAAGGGATACCCCAGACCATATGGTATTACGCTCAACATATAAAGTTGGGGGAACAAGGAGGAACGGGGGATTTTTGAGGGATGCTGCTTGTCTTCTCAAGTCACTGCTACATTTGATGGAGCCCAGCTTTGCTGCAGGTCACTGAATACCTGTTTGCCCTTGGGAAGAGGTCAATGAATTAGTTGTCCTGCTTTGATTCTGTGGATGGCTTTTTCTTTACCTATTTTATTGTTTTTATCTGAACCCATGAGTTTTCTACCTCTTATCCTTCTGATTCTCTTTTCCCTCCCACCAAGGAAGAATGAGGGAATGACTGTGTGGTGCTTAATGTCTTGCTGGGGTTAAACCATAGCACTCCCTTCTCTCTGAAAGAGACTGTTACCTATTCCACATGTTTTACTGCAGTCACTCAAATTTTAAAGCTTTGCATGCTTTAGTATATAAGTGGTTTAAAAACATACTGTCCCTAATACACTTCTGATTAATTTTCTACTTCCTTTTAACAATTCTAATGTAAATTCAGTGCCTTAAAACACAAAAAAGAGTTGGTGATGAGTTAAAAGAAATCATTGCTTCAAGGGTGGTGAAACTGATTTTATAATTATTGACAGAATTGCACATTTTAAATGACCTCGAAATCTATATAACTGAAGTTTCACACTTCGGAGCAAACTTTTACACAAACAGCATAAATAATAAGATATGATTAAGTATTTTTATGTTCAAGGTCATCATATGGTGTTTTAGATTATTTAATGTAAGGATGTAATTAATCTCATAGTGCGCCTACGCAGACTTAGAGAGCATATACAATATGCTTGTAGGAACTGAAAGAAATAAAAGAGAAGGCAAATAAAGAATTGCTTTTATTTCAAAAGGAATTTTTATAATTTTCGGTGCTCTACCTTGACAGAAAAACTTCTATTTTTTTCATACAATATTTGTTCCCAGAATATACAGTCATATCCACATTTTATTCTAATTCAAGGCCCAAACATTCTTTAAGGAAGTAAATTAAAAAAACCCTCTGTAATTTCAGCAAGTACTACACAAGGCTGTTAAAAATAGCAAGCAAGTTATTATGGGGGAAAAAGAAAGCAGCATTTTAGTTTCCTGGGGTTTTTTTGCTGGCCCATTACCTAAAATTTTTACTTTAATAATAAAGAAATTTAGTGAGAAATGACAGAAAATGTTTCTATAATTTCTTATTTGGAACTACTTTTTTGTGTGTGATAGTCTTAAAAAGTCAAAGCTTCCTTCAAATTTATTGACAACGTCATTTATTAATGTCAATTATATACAGTAAACCCTTTTCAGTTCTCACTCAGCTCTGAGTGAGGTGGTTGCGGCAGGTCCACCCGAGTGACCTGCCCTGCTCCACTCCACTCTGCTTGGAAAGAGGCGGCCGTGGTAGGTCTGCCCGAGTGGTGCCCACCTTTCTCTGCTATGCTCTGCTCCCCATGATTCCAGCGGGAGTGGGGCCGGGGCTGCCTCACAACTGTTGCCTTGCAAATGGGGATGGGATGTTCTGTAGCAAGTCCCGACCCTCAGAGTGTTCCTGGGACGTCGGTGTGAGCTCCAGTGTGGAGTACAGGCTTTGAAACTCCACTTTAAACACGTGTGCTGCAGCAGCGCACATAAAAGTGAGGTGACAGCTCCAAACGGAAGGACTGCAGTGCTGCCACAATCCCCCACCTCCAGGACCAGTGCTAGGTCCTGGTGTGTCTCTCAGGTTCCAGCAGCGCTGCATGGCTTCGCATAATCTCTCACAGTCCTATGATGGCCTCGGGTTGCCTGCAGGAGGGAGGGAGGGTGCAGTCCCCAGTTGTGGTCGAAGCAGTGCCTCTTGCCCCACACAGTAGATGCTCCATGCAGCGCATGTGAAGAATCTTTCTCAGGGTCCCAAGCACAGCTCCCGCAGCCTCGCTCCTCCCTGCCCTCCCCTCTGCAGCTCTGACTGCTGCCCATGCCTACCCCATTCGGAGCTCCTTTCTCCCTTTACCTCCCCTCCCCTCGCCCACCCCCCAGATCCCAGAGGAGGCATTTACACAAATATTTCCTGTATTAAAAAAAAAAAAAAAATTCCTGGGTTCCTGGGTTTGAACAATTTTTTTTTTTTTATCTGGAGTGGCTCAGCATTGAAACATGTGAGTAGGATGGCAGCAGAAGTTTTGCCAGCACTGGCAAGCCGGCCACACATGTCCCCCAGCAGGGAATAGAGGCAGGGCTCAGAAGTCCATACAGCCCAGTGGTGCCTCCTCCGTCCACTGCAGCTCCCACAGAGGCAGCAGCCAAAGCCAAAGTCTTGCTTGGAAGATGGTGTGGGCTCAGGGACCCCTTTGTCATAATTCCTGAGGACTCCTCAGATGGGGACGGGGCAGAGGAGGCCCCCTTCGCTGCCCTGACTACTCATATAGTGCGAGGACCTGCCGGGAATGCCCCACAGCTACTCTGGAGCTTGAGGGGGGCGAGCCTATGGGGGGAAATTTGCATATTAATGAGCTGCCTATCAATGAAAGTTATTGGGGATTTTTTTTCCTTTTCTTTTTGAGGTCAAGGAAAGGAAATTTAAAAGTTAAGAAGTCTCTACTGCTTATCCTCTCAGAGAGCTACACCTTTCTTAAATCCTTCAGTAATTTTTAAGGGTTTTGATTTACAATTTCATGTTAGTAGAAGAACTACAAATGTAAGAAGTTCTTGGAAGATTATGTGTTTCAAGCATACCATGAAGAAGGAATGAACAAGAAAGCTACCAAGAACTGTAATATACAGTCAGGTCTCCTATATCATGGCCATGAGGGCTTATTCGGGTCCCACAAAGACCACCTTCTGCATTGATTGGCTCTCATTAATATGCAAATTTGCCCCGCACCCTTACACACCCTCCAGGTGCTCCAGCACTGTTTTGACACTGCCCTGCTCTGTGTCGGTGTTTCCCAACACCCATGTCCACACCACATAAGGAAGAACCCCTTTTCCACTTGGCTGGGAACACTTGTGTGGGGGAGCCGCCCGCACATCTGTCTCGGTGTCTTTCCATGTGGGTAGACGTGGTGTCTCCATATACGGGGTACATAGGCTGCATGTAGCCGTTTCGCTCCAAGAGGATTGTGGCAGGCACTTTTCAGAGCGGACCTGTTGCAGCCGCTGCACTCCCAGGGGAGCGGGACAGGGCAGGATGGGCACTGCTTGGAGTAGACCCGCCGCAGCTCATGCACTCCCAGTGGAGCGGGATAGGGAGGGCTGGCGCGGCATAGGCATGGCACTGGGGGAACCCACTGTACCCTTTTTGCTCGCAGTGGAGGGGAGGGGGTTTATTTGAATAGTCATGACTGCCTAATTGAATATTCATACATGCCAAGTCGTGCATGTGCAGTTGCAAAAAGGGGCCTCCTTCATCACTGAAAAATCACGCTGCTAAGATGTGAAGCCACAGCATGGTGGGAGCAAAGTGGAAGAGGTCCGACTATATGGATTTAATTCTTGATAAAAAATCTCATGCCATCTCTTGAAAAATTAGTTTACCTACATTATCAAGTACTTTTTCCTTGTCAATTATTAATTTTTCATTGCCTAAAAACTCCTTATAAAATAAACCTTACTTCAATAATAAAATCTGCTTTAATAATGAGTACTAGAAGATTTCTCTAAGATTCCCCAAATCAGACTAAATATTTTTAGGTTTTTCTCATCTCATGCTCTGTCTTTCTGAAGTTATACAAATCTTGTATGAAATAGAATGCTTTATGAAGTGGTAATGAATGCTGTATGACCTTTTTGGATCTGTAAGTGGCTATAACTAACATTAATTTTCAAGTAGCTTAAATTTGACTTTCCTTAGGGAACTTTGTAGGACTCAATAATCAAAACAGCTGAAATAATGCTCTTCCAAACAATAATTTTTTTTAAAAATAGTCTGCAGTAATGTGTTCAAATTTGTAGATATTGTTATGTGTCCAGATAACTCTTTGTTCCTTCTTTCCTAGATATTCAGTCTTAGATATTTGGTTCTCAAAAAAAAATGACTGCATGCTGTAAAATCTTTATATGTCAAAACCATAATTCTGTATCATATCTTATTCAGCATTAGCCTATATTTGCTTTTGAGCTTTTTGTGTCTTCTGCAGTACAGCCTGTTAGCTGATAAGTTTTTACTACTGTCATGGTTTCCTTCTTATTGTAAAGCAGTGATGCATATCTGTAATTAGTTGGTAATACAAAATAAATATATTTGCCTACTTCAGTCACGAGCTTATTCAGTGGAAAGATCAGATTACTCACTGTTCCTATAACAAGAAATAATATGTTTAAAGAGATATTTAAACGCCTCAGTGAATTTCAAACTCTCACATTTTCATGGCTAATCAAACAATAAACTATGAAAGGCTGATGATTCACACATAGCTTATGTTTATATGCCACTACAAGGAAGTTATGCCTCAGGTACATTGTGTTACACTAGAATTTTCTAAGTATATATTTCTTTTCTTCTGATCAGAAGAATGTAAGTCAGACCTTAATGCCATGACATCAAAAGCACTCCCATTCCTCACAGTACTGGCTCCTGATTGAAGCTTAACATTCTGCCGACATATTACCAGCAATGTGTCTGGCCTGGTCTTTTTAATTCTTCTTAACACTCAATATTTTTAAACTATATTTGTGTTATTATCCCTGCTGTTAATCACTGAAACTGAGAAACTATGTTTTCTGATTTATTGACTGTTCTTATCTCATGCTCTTTAAAATAATGAAAATAATGATAATAAATTTTTCGGTATTTTGAGACTCCAAATCATCACAACATTGTCCCATGCTACTAAAAATAAAGTAAAAACTAAAAATAAAATTGAATAATTAATCTTTACTTCTATTTGTTGGGAAACAAGGTCCAACTAATCCAAGGAAATAAAAGATGACCCTGAAAACTTGCTATGTAATTTCCAAAACTACAGTTACTATCAAAGTTTTCTCGCATGTGGTTAACATTCAACTATAGTTTAGGTAGAAAAATACAGGCATCATTTACATAAACAGTTTCACAGAATCACAGAATCACAGAAAATTATGAGTTGGAAGGGACCCACAAGGATCATCTAGTCCAACTCACCATCTAATACCCATACAGCGACCGAGGGCACATCCCAGAGCGTAATACCAACCTAGATGCTTCACAGTCTAGCAGGCCACTCCAAGCCGGAAGGGGCCCAGGGTCATCCAGCCCTACACCCCCTAGTTAGACCATGGCACTAAGCTCCTCGTCCAGTCTTCTCTTGAACACTTCCAGGGATGGCGACTCCACCACCTCCCTGGGCAGCCCATTCCAATATGCAATTACTCTCTCCGTGAAGAACCGCTTCCTAACGTTAAGATTGAACCTCCCCTGGCGTAGCTTGAGGCTGTGCCCTCTCGTTCTGGTGTCGTCAGCCTGGAAGAAGAGGTCTACACCCATCTGGTTCATCCTGTCTTTCATCCATTTAACAGCACTGAGACATCTTTTCTACATATGCCTACACCTATTGAAAGTAGTGACTATACACTTCTACTGTACATAATGCTTCCTTCAGTGACACTTGGTACCTCTAGGATGGATTCTTATTTCTTTGGATGTGTCATTAAAATAGTTTTTAATTTTTTTTCTGAGGGTTGTTTTTTTTTTTTTTTTACATTTACTTCTAGCTTTATTCATCACCCTAAAATTTTCTGTTGATTGGATCAAGTGCTAATAACAAAGGTCATGTGTTCGACCCACATACTAGGCATTCATTGAAGAAATGGACTCAAAAAACCCTGTGGGGCCCTTGAACTCAGAATATTCTGTGATTCAAGTACAGTTCAATATTAGTACCCGTTCCTTGATTTTCTACAGATATGCTGACACTTGTGTTTCTAAATTATCAGAAAACAGACTTTCAGTAATTTCAATGACACTCCTGGCAGTTTATATTTCCTCATGACAAGTAACAAAACTAAAATTCACGTGTGGATTTTATAAACATCCATATCATAATATATGATTTGAAGTTCTGGTGGCATCAGAATATGAAGAAGGTAAGGTTTCATGTTCAGATTCCCTAACAGTGTAAAAATAATTAGCACTGTATCCTGCTTAGGTACAAAGTATCTCACAGAATCACAGAATCACAGAAAATTATGAGTTGGAAGGGACCCACAAGGATCATCTAGTCCAACTCACCATCTAATACCCATACAGCGACCAAGAGCACATCCCAGAGCATAATAACAACCTAGATGCCTCACAATCTAGCAGGCCACTCCGAGCCTCAATACAGACATTCAACATCTCACACTGGTATTACAGAATCAGGAAGACCATCAACCCTATTAGTCTTTCTGCCATACCAGTGAAATATTTTCCACTCATTCCAACTTTAGTCAGTAGTTAATTATGCTACGAAGCATGATGATTGACCGTATTGTTTCTATATTGAGAGAGCTCCATTAACTTTCAGCAAGACAGACGATCAATTTTAGGAGCCTGCTGCTTATGCACAGAGTCCTTCCTGCTGTGCCCCAATTTATTTGTAGGACATTTTTGTTACTGTACTCACCAGGATGTGTTTTATAACTTCATTCATCTTTTTTTTTTTTTTTAATGTATCATTAATGTTACTCTTTCAGTGCATGTGAGTAATTTCTTATGGATTACTCATACATTTTAATTACAAAGTAGATTTTTTTCTCTCTCATACAGAGTTAAGCAGAATTTCACTGTAATGTAATTAGAATAGAGCTTTATTAATATCTGCATTTCTTGAGACTGTATACAAGTGATTCACTGAATGCCTCAGTATTTTTGACATGAACAGTTTGTAATCGGGGGAAGTTAGGTATCTCAGATCAGGCTTAAGTGTCTTTGGAGTATTAAAATAGACTAATTTAAGTTAGCAAATTTACCTGTATTTCCTAAATTTTGTTGAAAGTTTAAAAAACCAATTTCAATGTAGTAATTTAAATGCAATGTGCAATAACCTGTAATTTAGTAGTACTAGTTTGTATTTGAACTGGGTTCTGAATTGGGGTCTTCAATTAACAATTATAGTATTTGTTATTATATGATGTAAATAATTGCTTAGACTTGAAGCAATATTTTAAAATCCCAGTGAAAAAAAAAATTGAATTGAGGATACCACTCACATAAATTTCTAAAATGTGAGTTGTGCCATCTGTCTTCAAATACCTGTCCCTATTTACTAGAAGAATATCTAAGGTATCCTATTTAGACTAGACAATCAATATTTTGACACTCAGGATAGCTGTGTTGAGGTAAATTAGGTCATGAATTCCACAAGTCCTGCAAAATTGCCTGCTCAAATTAAGAACTTCTTTTGTTCTAATGTTTCTGTGACGTTTTTTCTTCCTTTTAAAAAAATGTAAATATGAAATTGTTTTACTTCTTCAAGTGCAATGCTTTCAAATTCTCTTTAGTAGTCTTGTATCTTCTTGCTCAGTTAATATATATATATATATGATTATATTTATACACATGCATTAATATTTATGTATGTATATCTGGAAATACCTATCTCTCAGACAACTTTCTATTCAGCTATTTCAGTTGCTTTTATGAAAACGAATGTATCTTCTTAAATCTCTTGTCAATGTCTTTTTCATTTCTACAGAACCCCAGTTACAGTGACCATTGTGGCAGCACCATTGTTTACAGTTTGTACTTTTTGCCTCTTCTTCTGCTTGTTAATGAAATCCCTGTTCCTTCATCCCTTCACAGGCAGCAATTTCTGAGGTATCTGCACCATAGATTAATTTTAAGTTGAATCTTCAACATAATGACAAGGAATTAAAACATAAGCAGGTATTTAATAGAAAAACACGGAAAGGAGCAAGAGAGGATCTAGAGGATCATGGTAGTTTAGACTGAATCTCTCTTATTCATGCATATAGCATGAAAGCAGCAGTTTGAAAAGTCAGTTTAAGACAGGAGCCTCATAGCCTCTCCTTTTTACCTGACAAACAATGAAGGATCCTGTGTCTTATCTTCCCTCCTCAGCAGGGCATGTGGCCAGGAGAGGAATTTTTCTCTATTCTACTGGACAAACAATGGAGGATTCTTTTTCTTATCTTCCCTTCCTGGCAAGGCATGTGACTAGGGGAGGGGCCTGAGGGCCAGGGTAGGCTGAGTGACAGACAATGGCATGTGAAGACATGCCCACAAGGCATGTGACATAGGAGGGGCCCAAGGCCCTATAACTACAGCTGCTGGGCCTGTGGACCTTCTGGAGTGAGGATGCCTTCTTTTCACCTCTGATCTCTACTGCTGCCATTTTGCCCAGGACCACGTGGACCATTGACTCCTCATCTCAGGACAGCTTTTCCCCTGCTGACCGCTGGATCTCCCTGCAGCCCGTTGGATATTTCAGGAAAAAATCATTGGCTGTGAGTCCATTGGTTTGCCTACCCTGAACCCTATTCTCCTGTCCCTGGAATCCTGGAGGTGCCCTGGTTTTTCCCTTGAACTAGGCGGCGAGCGGATGCCTTGACCTTGTAGGGCTCATGCTAGGAGCCCTCAAGGGACCGCGTAACTTCACTTGAGCACCCCAGACCTCCACCTCATCGGCAGAGCATTGCCAGAGCAACAGGACAGCCCCAGGATGGCCCCGTGGTGACTCAGCGGCAAGCGGCTGCCTTGGCCTTAGGGCTCCTTAAACCCCTCTCTAATCTCCCTGATTCCCCTATCATTGATCTTGTCACTACCAGCCTGCACAACCAGCAGAGGGTAATAATCTGGGGGCTGGATTAGATTTGGCAGCCTCTCAGCAATATCCCATACCCGGGCCTCAGGGAGGCAGGAGACCTCCCTGTGGGATGGGTCCGGTCGACAGATGGGCCCTTCTGTTCCCCTCAGAATGGAGTCCCCGACAACCACCTCTTTCCTTTGAGACTGGAGGTTCTGATTCGCTTAGTGGAACAGGTAGATCCTGTAGGTTTACAGGTTTTCTAGGTGGGGGGGTCTTCTCCCTCCATGTCATCCTCTTGATCCCCAAAATCCAGAACCCCAAACCTGTTCTGCAGGGGTAACTCATAGGGTGGCATCTGAAAGGGTGGTGAAGGACAGAAGATGGTTGCCTTACCCCCACGGGAGGAGACCTGATCCCACTCCCCCTCATCCTCGAGGTTGCTTTCTCCCACCTCATCTTGGGGAATATGAGGTGCACTTGGATATTCCCAGAGGTTGGGAGCACAATGTCCACTGTGCCCAGGTGGCTAAGAAGGCCAGTGACATCCTGGCCTGTATTAGGAACAGTGTGGTCAGTCAGACTACAGAAGTTATCCTTCCCCTGTATTCGCTGCTGGTCAGACCACATCTTGAATACTGTGTCCAGTTCTGGGCTCCCCAGTTTAAGAAGGATTTTGAGCTGCTTGAGAGGGTCCAAAGAAGTGCAACAAGGATTGTGAAAGGACTGGAGAACAAGCCCTATGGGGAGCAGGAATGGGAACTGGGGTTGTTCAGCATGGAGAAGAGTAGGCTCAGAGGTGACCTAATTTCTGTTTACAACTACCTGAAGAGAGGTTGCCACCAGGTGGGTGAGGATCTCTTCTCTCAGGGTGATGACACCAGAATGAGAGGACATGGCCTTAAGCTATGCCAGGGGAGGTTTAGACTGAATGTTAGGAAGAGTTTTTTCACAGAGAGAGTGATCGCTCATTGGAATGGTCTGCCCAGGGATGTGGTGGATTCGCCATTCCCAGAGGTGGTTAAGAGAAGGCTTGATGAGGAGCTGAGTGACATTTTCTAGTTGGTTGGGAGTTGGACTAGATGATCCAGAGTGTCCCTTCGAACTCAAAATAACCTCTGAACCTGTGAAACTCAGCTAATATTCCAAGAGATATTGTGGTCTGCCAAATAAATTGGAGATTCTGCTACTGATATAAAATCTAGGTATCTTCCTTCTTTCCTTTTTCCATGATTGCTTAGGTTTTTCCTTGTACAAATATTTTGTCAGATAATTTTTCATCTTCAAATAATTATGGGAAAAGAGATGATAAAATGCTACAGAAATTCAGAGATACACAGAATATCTGAGTTGGAAGGGACCTACAAAGACCATTAAGTCCAACTATTAAATGGTACCATTGTTTCTCTGTCGGGAATTGAACCCCCGGTCTCCCACATGAGAGACAGGGACACTCACCACTGTACTAAAGTGGATTCCTATGATTATGCAAGATAAAGGCCTCAAACTATTGTGAAAACAATCATATTCACATTTATTTAAAGAGTTTATTAACATATTTAACTTTAGCTTTCAGCTGAGGTCACATGATGATGAAAATCAAATAAGTGTCATTTTGCCTACAGTACATTAAACACATCCTTTCTCTTTCAGTTTTATTTTTCTTACATAAAATGAGTTACAAACAAACATTTGGCACATAAAATTTTCTAGATGAAAAAGAATACAGTGAACCCTTATTACTCGCAGGCTGTTGGGTCCGGTCCACCTCACGTGAGTAGTGAAATCCGCAAAGATAGTGAACCCGCTACGTAGTCACATACGCCACGCTGCTACCCACGCCCCCCCCCAATAAGGTCTGGAGGAGGGTCCTGAGAGCGGGGCTTGTTTCAGGTATCTAGCTGTGCTCTGCCGAGGACTGCACTGGCGAGGGGCGGGGGGAGCACCGGCGCGGCGGCAGAAGCGACTGGGACAGTGACCAGTGCAGGGTGGGGCGGCAGTGCTGGCACGGTGCGCCACAACAAGTGACCGGGACGGGGAAGGGATTGGGGCGGGCAAGTGCCAGCACCGCGAGCTGTGGCAAGCGACCAGGATGGGGACAGGATTGGAGCGGTAGAGTGCCAGTGTTGCAAGCCGCAGCAAGCGACCGGGATGGGGACAGGATTGGGGCGGGGATGCGCCGCAAGCCCTGCAAGCGGGGTGGGGGGGAGCGGGGACGGGGCTGTCTGTGCGAGAGGGGAGGGGGCGGAGCCAGTGCCGTGAGCGGCAAAGCTAAGGGCCGATCAGACTGAGGTCGTGGTAGGATATGCACATGCGCCGAGATCGCATATCTCGCGGAAAAATCACCTGCAAATACTGAAGCTCGTGGATAGCGGACCGCGAATACACGGGGGCTTACTGTATTTTCAAAGAGTTTTTTCTTGACCAAACAGTTTATCTTGCTATGTAGACAAAGTTTTATATCTAATGATTTATCTTCAAACAATAATTTAGCAGGGTAGTCAAGAAACAAAGTATGAAAACTGTTATTTGAACTAGACTTGCTGTGTTTGTTTTGGTTGGGGTAGAGTTAATTTTCTTCACAGTGGCTAGTATGTGGTTATGTTTTGGATTCATGCTGAACACAGTGATAATAACAGAGATGTTTTTGTTATTACTGAGGAGGGTTTACACAAAGCCTAGGCTTTTCTGCTTTTTGTACTGCCACACTGGTGGGGATGTTGGGTGTGCCTGGGAGATTGGAAGTAGACACAGGTGGAACAGGTGACCCAAACTGACGAATGGGATATGTCAGACCAGATGACCTCATGCTTAGTATATAAAGCTGTGGGAAGAAGGAGAAAGAGGGGGATATTTGGAGCGATGACATTTGTCTTCCCAAGTAGTCATTATGTGTGATGGCTTTTGCTTTCCCTATTAGACTGTCTTTATCCCAATCATGAGTTTTCTAGATTTTATGCTTTTGATTCTTTCCCTGATCTTATTGCAGGAGGAGTGAGAAAACAGTTCTGTGGCCCTTGGTTGCTGGGTGATGTTAAACCAAGATATTTTCTTCCCTTAAAATAAATACTGTTTAATAACAAATAAAATGACAATAAAAAAAACCCACTACAACCTCTTCTGTAAAGTCACTTACAAATATAAAACAAAAAATGATAACACTTTGACCTGGGACTGCATCAGAGATAGAAACAGAAAGGAAGGGATTAAATAGTAAAAGAAGATATTATGAAAGTCAATGTCATCTCCCTGCTAGGAATCTGAATGGTGAAAATTTATTATAAGCCTCAAGACAACTAAGGCTTTAGGTAAAAATTTGAAGGAGGATAATGAGATAGATGATAGAGGTTGACGATGATGAGTCAAATGGGAACAGGAGATGAAATCTCAATAATAGACAATATGTGATATAAGGATAATTTTGAAGAACTATGAAACTGAAGCCATTTTATTATACATCACAAGAAGTAAGGGGAAATGGTACAAAGAGGAATAATATACTCAAGGAAGAATATTAGGAAGAAATATATGAATAGTGTCCATCTGTATTAAAAACAGAACATAGTAAGAAAATATTTATTTCACAAGATAAGAAATTGGATGCAAAGTTAAATCTAAAAGTATATGATAGAGCTGGATGAAAGCTAAAAATTTCAACTGTGTTCATGCTCTATTGTAGCATCATCTCTTTTAATAATTTTTGTGCTGGAAAAGAATATTTTGATACCTTGAAACAATAATAAAAAATTAAGTAATTACATAAATAAGAATGAAATAGTGGGTATAAATAACATAAATTATTAACTACATGAGACATCACAGAATCACAGAATATTCTGTGTTGGAAAGGAATCACAAGTATCATCAAATCCAAATCCTACGTGAATGTCCATACAGGTATTGAACCCATAACCTTTGTGCTATGAGAACCATGTTTTATCTATCTGAGCTAATCTCAGGGTCATGTCTTTTTTTTTTTTTTTTGTAATAACATAACTCCCCATCCCATCATCCCATTTTCTAGACCGTGTCAATGAGTTCCTCATCCAGTCATTTCTTAAACACCTCCAGAGATGGCGACTCCATCACCTCCTTAGGCAGACCATTCCAATGAGAGATCACTCTCTCTGTGAAAAAGCTCTTCCTGACATCTAATCTAAACCTCCCCTGGCATAGCTTAAGGCCATGTCCTCTTGTTCTGGTGCTGGCAGCCTGAGAGAAGAGATTTGCACCCACCCGACTGCAACCTCTCTTCAGGTAGTTGTAAACAGCAATCAGGTCACCTCTGAGCCTCCTCTTCTTCAGGATGAACAGCCAGGAGGTCAAGGGAGGTTATCCTTCCCCTGTACTTGGCACTGGTTAGACCGCATCTAGAGTATTGTATCCAGTTCTGGGGCCCTCAGTTTAAGAAAGATGTCAAGCTACTGGAACAAATCCAGAGTAGGGCAACCAGGATGGTAACGGGACTGGAAGACAAGCCGTATGAGGAGAGGCTAAAGATGCTGGGTCTACTTAGCCTAGGAAAGAGGAGGCTCAGGGGTGACCTTATCGCTGTCTATAACTATCTAAAAGGAGGCTGTAGTCAGGTGGGGGTCAGTCTTTTCTCCCTGGCCACTGGAGAGAGGACGAGAGGTCATAGTTTCATGCTTTAGCAGGGGAAGTTTAGACCTGATATTAGGAAAAGGTTTTTCACAGGAAGAGTGATCTAGTTTTAGAATGTATTGCCCAGAGAGGTTGTTGAGTCGCTGTCCCTGGAGGTGTTCAAGGGTAGGCTGGACGAGTTGCTGAATGATATGATCTAGATGTTAGATGTTAGGTTTAGTTGGATTATAGGTTGGACTAGATAATCTTCAAGGTCTTTTCCAACCTTATCAATACTGTGATACTGTGATCAATAAAGATATTACACAGTGCCTGGCCAAACACTGATCCCTGTGGGACTCCACTAGTGACCAGTCGCCAGCTAGATGTGGCACCATTTACCAACACTCTCTGAGCTCATCCATCCAGCCAATTACTAACCCAACACAGGACGCTCCTATCCAACCCACTCTTTGAGAGTTTCTTCTGAAGCTTAACATGTCCTAGTGGCAACACTATTCCTGATGCAAGCCAGGATGCCATTGGCTTTTCTGGCTGCCTGGGCACACTGCTGGCTCATGTCAAGTTTTCTATGACCCAGCATTCCCAGATCCCTTTCCACCTGATCATCCTGCAGCCACTCAGTTCCCAGCCTATAGTTCTGCATGGGGTTATTGTAACCAAGGTGTAGGACCCGGCACTTAGACTTGTTGAACCCCATGCAATTGGATTCGGCCCACCTATTCAGCTTGTCAAGGTCTCTCGGCAGAGCCCTCCTACNACCCAACACAGGACGCTCCTATCCAACCCACTCTTTGAGAGTTTCTTCTGAAGCTTAACATGTCCTAGTGGCAACACTATTCCTGATGCAAGCCAGGATGCCATTGGCTTTTCTGGCTGCCTGGGCACACTGCTGGCTCATGTCAAGTTTTCTATGACCCAGCATTCCCAGATCCCTTTCCACCTGATCATCCTGCAGCCACTCAGTTCCCAGCCTATAGTTCTGCATGGGGTTATTGTAACCAAGGTGTAGGACCCGGCACTTAGACTTGTTGAACCCCATGCAATTGGATTCGGCCCACCTATTCAGCTTGTCAAGGTCTCTCGGCAGAGCCCTCCTACCTTCCACCAGATTGATATTTATTCCCAACTTGGCGTCACCCACAGCCTTCCAAATAATGGACTCCATTCCTTCATCCAGATCATCAGTAAAGATATTGAATAGGACAGGTCCCAACACTGAACCTTGAGGCACCCCACTACTGACTGGCCTCCAACCGGACACAGAACCATTAACCACCACTCTCTGAGGTCTATCACCCAACTAATTCCTGATCCAGTACACTGTAAACCTATCCAAGCACAAGCATCCAGCTTCATCAGGAGTTTGTTATGGGGGACAGTATCAAAGGCTTTACTAAAATCAAGGTACATCACATCAGCAGCTCTTCCCTCATCACCCAGGCGAGTTACCTGATGGTAAAAGAGGATGAGATTGGTCAGGCACAATCTTCTTTTCCTAAAACCTGCNCAACCGGACACAGAACCATTAACCACCACTCTCTGAGGTCTATCACCCAACTAATTCCTGATCCAGTACACTGTAAACCTATCCAAGCACAAGCATCCAGCTTCATCAGGAGTTTGTTATGGGGGACAGTATCAAAGGCTTTACTAAAATCAAGGTACATCACATCAGCAGCTCTTCCCTCATCACCCAGGCGAGTTACCTGATGGTAAAAGAGGATGAGATTGGTCAGGCACAATCTTCTTTTCCTAAAACCTGCTGACTAGGTCTGATCTCCTTACCCTCCTGGAGATGCAACAAAGTTTTCCTTAAGATGATTTGCTCCATAATTTTGTCTGGCACCAAGGTTAGGCTGGCAAGTCTATAATTTCCTGGATCCTCCTTCCTGCCCTTCTTGTGGAGAGGTGTCACATTGGCCAACTTTAACCAATTTCAATTACTTCTTCAAGCTTTTCAAAAACCTTTATTGGCCTGATTACCTATTTGGAAGACCTTTCCTGACTCACTCAGTCATTAAATGCCTCCACATTCCTAGGCTTTATAATCAATATGTAAGTATTTCACAGCATACCAATATCACTCCTCAGTTCAAACACTTTCTTTCTTTCTTAGCATCTTCAGTCTTTAAGGACATGTCTTTAATAAATGATATGAAGAAGTCTCTGCCAAAATGTAAATAACAAGAAAATCTTTACTTTCCATAATTTTATAATAGTCTATGTATTTCTTCTTTAGCTCATAAAGTACTTGGATTTTTTTTTCTTCTAAACACACTCATAAGCTTCTGAATAGGTACTGAGTGATTGCTGAGCATCATACCTGATTCAATCTTACTTTAAATTCAGAATCTCTAAACACTCTGTTCGTTACTACAGTTTTACCCCTGGAACTCGCTGGGGGCTGGCTCTGGGCAGGCTATGCAAGTCATGAAATCCATTAAGATACCAAATCCATGAATATTCAATTAGGCCCTGCTTGTAGCCACATGCCTTCTACTAATGAGCTCTACAGGGCAGTTCTGGGAATGCGAGGCAACATGTTGTGCCCTAGGAAACCAACAGAAATGCATTCTTCCCATTCTCAGCTGCAGAATCCTTGCTTTTGCCACAGTGCCCCTTTTCTGAGCTTTGAAACCCAGCGGGAGCTGAGATGCATGGGCTGGCACACTCCTGCAGGGCCTTGTGGGCTGACACAGTCACCACAGTTTCGTTTCTGGGGGAATCATTTTCTTTCAGGGTTTTTGGAAGAGGAAATGCAATGGAGCTGCGTCGGGACTGCTGCTGCCAGCGGACACCACACTGCCTCACAACTGTTTCCTCAGAAATGGAACTGGACTGTGCTGTAGCCAGTCCCAGCACTCAGAGTGTTCCCAGGACACGGGACTGAGCCCAAACCTTGAGCATAGCCTTTGACACTCCACTTTAAATGTATAGGCTGCAGCAGCACATGTAAAGAATGCTTCCCAGGGTCCCTCTAGAGCTGAGCACACAGCCTTGCGTCTCCCTACCTGCCTCTCTGCAGCTCTGTTTGCTGCTCTTGCCCACCCCTACACAGCTGTCTGCTGCCCCTGCCCACCCCTTTAGCAGCTTCTTTCTCCTCTTCCCTCTCCTCCTCTCTCCCCATACCTCCACCCTACCCTTCACTTGTCCCTCACATCCCAGAGGAGGCTCCCACCCCCTCCCCAGTATCAATTGTTTTAAGTGTTTCTGACATGGCCACAAATATCTTCTGTATTAAAAACAAAGTATGCATGTAGTGCTGCCTTGAGAGAGCTTTAATTTGGATGATTGTTCTCTCTCCACTGCAGCGGCAGTCCCAGGGGCCTCTGTTTCCACTGCCACCTGCCCTGCCCATGCCCACAAGCAGCAGCGCAGAACAAAGGGAACATGGATGAGGGGGCTGTTCATGACATTAAACTACAGGGACTCCCCAATGCTTCTTTGTGTAGACAATGTGAAGATAGTTTATTACAACGTAACATATCTTTTTATACAGATAATGTCAGCAGTTAAGACACTTTGCTACAGGTCATAATAACATTACATGTTTGTTCTTGTACTACAATTGGTTAATATCATTCTGAGCAAAGCAAACTGTGTATCGCAATAACAACTTAAAAGTCAATACACAAAGTTAGGTGTTAAGCTGGTCAGCTCGTGCATTTCCTTCTGTTAAATCTGGTAAATTTGCATGACTTCCAATGTGAAGCACATAATAAGGATGTTGTCGATGGGTTAATAAAAACCAAAATTGTTTAAAAAGCATAAACAACTGTTCATTGTTTACATGTTTGATCCAAGATTTTTCCAGTCTTTGCACTACATTGGCAACATAATATGAATGTGTTACAAGATTAATAGGTGTGCTGTTTCATAAGGTAAAAACTTATATTACTGCAAACAAGCCTATAACCTGTGGGGAACATGTGGAATAAAAAATGTGGTTTACCATTGCTGACCATCACGCCAGGTGAGTACATCTTTTCCAGTTTTTCCTGAGCCGTCTGTCAAAACTGTGGGTCCTCCAACTGGAACACTACTGCAAAGAGAAAACAAAACTACTATCAGACCTTTACAAAACTGTAACTGCTTATGAAAGGGAAAGTGGACTTTGATTTCTCCGTCAAATCCTTCAAGTGCGACTTGCAAAGTGAAACTGTTAGCTAAATACCAATCTAAATACTCAACTGTAATAGGAACAAAGATGTAACAGGGTTTGAAGGCCAGGTTTCTCAAAGGCAACACATCTCCAGAGCTACAAGGCGCAGGTGCCATGTTTCTTTTCCTGCAAACAAAGTAACATCCATGTAGTGGAAGCACAATACATCAGAATATTTTTGCCTAATTTCAGATAATGCTTTGTCTACAAATTCCTTGGAAATAGAGAGACAATTTTTCATGCCCGTAAGTAATGTGAACCCATTGAAAAGCTTTAAAGGGACAGCATTATTTACGGATGGTACAGATAATGCAAATTTTGGAGTGTCTTCAGGATGTAAAGGTATTGTAGAAAAACAATCTTTTAAGTCAATGATTACAATGTCCCAGTTTTGTGGAATCATGTTTACCAGCTACATTCAGCTGGTGGCTGGTCACTAGTGGAGTCCCCCAGGAATCAGTACTAGGCACAATACTCTTTAATATATTTATTGATGATATCGATGGGGGAATTGAGTCCACCATTAGCAAATTCGCACATGATACCAAGCTGGGGGCAAATGTTGGACTTCCAGAGGGTAGAAGGGCCCTTCAAAAGTACCTTGATAGGCTAGAGAAATTGACAGATCCTAATGGTATGACATTTAACACCTCGTCACAAGGTGGCCTGTATCAAGAATAGCATGGCCAGCAGGACTAGGGAAGTTATTCTTCCTCTATACTCAGTACTGGGCAGACCACATCTTAAGTATTGTGTCCAGTTTTGGGCTCAAGTTTAAGAAAGATGTTGAACTGCTTACAAGGGACCAGAGAAGGAGGATAAGGAGGGTGAAAGGGCTGGAGAGCAAGCCCTATGGGGAGCAACTCCGGGAGCAGGGATTGTTCAGTCTGGAGAAGAGGAGGCTCAGAGGTGACCTGATTGCTGTTTACAACTACCTGAAGAGAGGTTGCAGTCAGGTGNAGCTGTGCTGGGTTGCCACTGCTTCCGTTCTATGGTCTGTGGGAATCAGACCCCATTATCATGTTGGAGGGCATTTTGGCATTAAACTACACAGACTGCTCAATGCTTCTTTGCAAAGACAAAGTGAAGACAGTTTATTGCAATGTAATGTATCTTTTTATACAGATTATAATGGTGGTTCACAGGTTATTCTGAGTTGGAAGGGACCCTCAGGATCATCTAGTCCAACTCCAAAGCAAACGCCCACGCAGGGATCAGGCCCACAAGCGTGGAACCACGGGCACCACGCTCCATCTATTCAAGCCTCCCACCAACTAGACCATGCCACTGATCTCCTCATCAAGTCTTGTCTTAAACACCTCCAGGATTGGTGACTCCACCAGCTCCCTGGGCAGTCCATTCCAATGAGCGATCACTCTCTCTGTGAAAAACCTCTTCCTAACATTCAGTCTAAACCTCCCCTGGTGTAGCTTAAGGCCATGTCCTCTCATTCTGGTGTCATCAGCCTGAGAGGAGATTCACAGTCACCTGGCTGCAACCTCACCTCAGGTAGTTGTAAACAGCAATGAGGTCACCTCTGAGACTCCTCTTCTCCAGACTGAACAACCCCAGTTCCTGTAGCCACTCCCCACAGGGCTTGTCCTCTAGTCCCTTCACCATCCTTGTTGCCCTTCTCTGGACCCTCTCAAACAGCTCAACATCCTTCTTCAACTGGGAAGCCCAGAACTGCACACAGGACTCAAGATGTGGTCTGGCCAGTGCTGAGTACAGGGGAAGTATCATTTCCCTAGTCCGACTGACCACATTGTTCCTAATACAGGGCCAGGATGCCATTGGCCTTCTTAGCCACCTGGGCACACTGTTGGCTCATATTAAGTCAGGACATTTGGCTACAGGTCTTTGGTCATGATAATATTACATGCTTGTTCTTGCAATACAATTGGTTAATATCATTCTGAGCAAAGCAAACTGTCTCAAAGTATCAAATTAAAAGTCAATACACAAAGTTAGGGGTGAAATTACTAACTACTAGCTATGTGGATTAGTATATCCGTACCTCTGTTACAGTTCACAAAGCTAAGCTTTAAGGCAGATTCTTATCTTTATTGTTCTGTTATATTAATTACCATCTCTGATTCTTCAAGGGCATAGCCATGTATGATCAAGCTGAAATATAGACAATCATAGCTGGAATATGATTGATTTCACACATAGCTGGGAATCGACCCAAGCTGAGCTGAGCCCTTGCAAAAGAGCCCAAGTGAAGCTGAGCACTGGGGAAGGAGCCCAAGCTGCCGCCGAGTCAATTTTTCACACAGTATCACAGTATTAGCAAGGTTGGAAGAGACCTTGGAGAGCATCAAGTCCAACCTGTAACCCAACACCAACCCACTGTCTAAACCATGGCACTAAGTGCCTCATCCAGCCCACTCTTAAACACCTCCAGGGATGGCGACTCCAGCACCTCCCTGGGCAGACCATTCCAATGAGTGATCACTCCCTCTGTGGAAAACCTCTTCCTAACAGTGAGTCTAATCCTCCCGTGGCATAGCTTAAGGCCATGTACTCTCATTCTGGTGTCATCAGCCTGAGAGATGAAATCCACACCCACCTGGTGGCAACCTCCCCTCAAGTAATTGTAAAGAGCAATTAGGTCACCTCTGAGCCTCCTCTTCTCCAGGCTGAACAATCCCAGTTCCTGTAGTCACTCTCCAGCAATGGTCCTCGACCCCTTAAATGGTGAAAACGTACAGTGCTTGGAAGATGCAGGGTGCAGGGGCAGCAGGCACAGCTCGGCAGCGCAGGCAGGCTTTCACCCACCTCAACTCGGCTCGGCAGCGCGGTCAGATGTCCATCTGCCTCGATTCGGCGTGGCACGGTTGGGCCTCCACCCACTGGCCCTGGGGGATAGGGGGAATGTGCCTCCAGCTCTCATGCACAGTCAGACAATGGCAGCCTCTTCTTGCAGCCCAATGAAGAACAATTCCAGCCATGAAAAATATATGTTTACATTAAATGCATCCTGACCAGGCGAGGCTGTGCAGTGTGTGGCTCTCAGCTCCCTCCCCTCGTTGCCCCCAGTGGCTCCCAGGTGGGGACAATTTACATATTCACCAGCTCATTACATATTCATGAGCTGACCAAGTCTATGGTACTGTCTGCACAAACACACACAGACCCACAACTCAAAAAAATCTATCCAGAATTAATTGAAACCATGAATACGTGGGGACTCCCTGTATTATTTTATTAGATGCTCCTAGGATATCTTTTTACAGACTGCTAAATGAGAATTCTGCTAACAAGTAACTACTTATTTCTGCCCTTAAAGAAGTCATACAGTATGAAATCAAGTGTTGGCAGGGTTTTGTCATGTATTTAAAGAAAATTCAGATGCCTTGAAAAAGGTAGAAAAACATGAGCTAAATGAAAAAAGCTGTGCTTTTTAGCTGTTTTAACCTGCTCCTTACTTCAATCAGTTAAGAATCCTTTGCGCCTTGCCACAGTATGTGCTTCCTACAACATGAGTACTTTATGCTTCACTTGTTCATCTGTAATGCCTCACAGAAATATGCAGGTTTCTTTACTTTTTACTTTACCCCCCCTCACCATAGGTAGCCCAAGTATGCATGCCATAAAAGCTTAATGTTTAGTGTATAATAATTGGACTACCTGATCTCATTAATTCCTTGTTTTAAAATAATTCCTTATTTTTCTTAATTTCTGTCATGTTTTAGCTCCAGACAGAAACAAAGCCCCACACAAACACTTATTCACTTGCTGCTCCAATCAGAAAAGGGAGAAAAATCAGAGGATGATGATCTCCAAGGTCTCTTCCAACCTTGCTAATACTGTGATACTGTGATACTGAGTAAGGGTGGGATTTAGAGCAAGGTAGTTTAAAAGGAAAAGCAAAAGCTATATGTGCAAGCAAAATAAAACAAGGTATTCATTCACCACTTCCCGTAGCCAGGTAACTGAGGATCCATCTCCAAAAAAACAGAGCTCCATCATGCATAATAGTGACTCAGGAAGAGAAACAGCATCACTCCAAAAGCCCCCTCCTTCCTTCTTCCTCCATCTTTATATGCTGAGCATGGTGCCAAATATTATGGGATATCCCTTAGGTCAATCAGGATCAGCTGTCCTGGCTGTGTCCCCTCCCAACTCCTTGGGAACTTTCAGTCTTCCTTGGTAATGGGGTGGGGTGAGAAGCAAAAAAGGCCTTAACTCTGTGTAAACCCTGCTCAGGAATAACTAAAACATCCCTGAATTTTCAACACAATTTTCACCACAAATCCAAACCGCAGGCCTATACCAGCTACTTTGAAGAAAACTAATTCTTTCCTAGCCAAAGCCATCACATTTTTTCACTTATGCTCTTAAGAATGTTGTCTTTGTGAGTCTCTAAATTTAACAATAACTTTGATTACACATGGATTCCTACACTTACAGGCTTTTAAACAATGTCCAATGTTTACAATACCACAGATTGATCCTGCAGATAATCATCAAATCACAGAGTCATGTAATGTGTGAGGTTGGAAGGAACCACAGTGAGTCATCTGGTTCAAATCCACTTTAGTACAGTGGTAATTGTCCCCACCTGGCATGTGGGAGACCCGGGTTCGATTCCCGCCAGGGAGACAGTGTTAAGAGTTGGACTCGATGATCCTTGTGGGTCCCTTCCAACTCAGAATATTCTGTAACCTCCCTGCTCAGGAAGTGTCATCCTAGGGCATGTTGCACAGGATTGTGACTAGACAGTTCTTGGCTATCTCAAGTGAGGAAGACTCCACAACCTCTCTGGGCAATCTATTCCAGTGCATGTTTTCCGTCATTTTCAGATGAAACTTCTTGGGCATCAGTTTCTGTCCATTTCCACTTATCCTATTACTTGGCACCACAAGAAGAGCCTTGCTCCATCCTCTTGACACCCTCCCTTCAGATACTTATAAATAATAATGAGGTCCCCGCTTTATCATCTCTTCTCAAGGCTGAACAGGCCCAGCTCCCTTAGTTTTTCCTCATACAAGAGGTGCTGCAGACCCTTGATCATCTCTATTGCTGTTCACTGGACACACTCCAGAAGCATCATGTCTCTTTTGTACTGTGGAGCCAAGAACTGGACACTGTACTCCAGGTGCAGCCTCAGTAGGGCTGAGTAGAGAGGTAGGATCACATCCCTTGACCTGCTGGGAATACTCTTCCTAATGCAGCCCAGGATACCATTGGCCTTTTTGGCCACCAAGTCATCCTGCTGGCTCATGGACAACTTATTGTCCACCAAGATTCCCAGGTCCTTCTCCACATTGCTGCTGCCCAGCAGGTCGGCCCCTAGCCTGTACTGGTGCCCAGAGTTATTCTTCCCCAGGTTCAAGACCCTACACTTGCCCTTGTTGAATTTCAGGCAGTTCTTCTCTGTCCATCTCTCCAGCCTGTTGAGGTCCCTCTAAAGCGCTGATATCAGTCACTCCTCCCAGCTTTGTGTCATCAACGACCTTGCTGGGGAGGCATCTGCCCCTTCACCCAAATCACTGATAAGTTGAATAACGTGCCCAGTATTAGACCTTGGCAGACACCACTAATGACAGGCCTCCAACTAGACCCTGTGTCACTGGTTATGACCTTGTGGGATCTGCCATTTAACTGGTTCTCAATGCACCTCACTGTCCATTCATTCAGTCTGCACTTACCGAGTTTGTCTATGAGGATGTTTGTGGGAACAAGTTAACTTGGCTGCACCAGTTACCCTACTAGTGAGGACAGGTGAAGATCTCTGGTCTTGAAGCCCAACCTTTGAAAGAGGGTGTTAGGTGGCATGGATGAGTGATAAGGTGCCCACCAGGTGCATGAGAAAGTGAGCATATAATGGCCACCATCTCTCTCAGAACATATGAATGCATCTTACAAGGATCCATGAACTTGTGGATGTCAAGTTTGCCTAAGTGTTCTCTAATCCAATCCTTTTTGAACAAGGAAAAGTCCTCCTTCTAACATTCCTTTACCCTGGTCTCAGAGATTCCTGAGGGCTGGTTTTGTGAGTGAAGACCAGTGCATTCAGTAACCCTGCTTTCTCTGCTTCCTCTGTCCTCCCCTGCCTGATTTAGTAAAGAGCCCACACTACCCTTAGTTTTTCTTTTTTTATTCATGTACTTGAAAAAGTCCTTCTTGTTGTACTTGACATTCTTGGCCAGATTTAATTCCAGAGGGGCCCTGGCATTTCTTGTCTCATTTTTACCTCTATATTCATTCCAAGTGACTTGACCCTCCTTGGCCCTCTCTTCCCTACAGTGTTTGTTTCCATGGGATTCTTCCAAGAAAATCCCTGAAGAAGTTAAAGTTAGCCCATGGTTGTAATCTTACTTGCTGAAATAACTAAGATCGCAGTCATACTTATACATACGTTTTCTAGTAAAGCCTATGTAAATCAATTATTTCAGTAGAAAACGTGACAATGATTACAAATATCAAAATAACTGGATTTAGGTGTGATTCTGTCCAGGAAAAGTAAAAATAAAAATGAAAAACAACCTTCCCAAACCTCTTATTTTTCTTTGGCCAAGCAGAGAAACATTTTACAAGATGCTTGCAGAAGTTTTTACTTACAAGTGGATTTTGTCTCTGGGGTCGAAGTAGTGGTAAGATGAAAACATCCAAACTTTACAAGGAGCAAAAGTCAAAATATCCTTCATATTATATTAAATTTCATTATGTCCCCTTCAAGTTAGTAGGGATTGACAGCAATAGATTGTCAGCTGCCAGAGCTAAGATTATGAAATGTTTACTAACTAATTAATAACATTTCTATAAAAAATGGTCTTATTTTGCTGAATATATTTTTATACTTTCAGTCCATTGATTTTGGATTGAATTTTAGGAAGTATAAAGATATTCTAATGTTTAAAAACATACAGTAATACCTCACCCATTGCAAGGAAGGGGTCTTGTCAGGGTCTCATGAAACGTCTAATACACACACACGTGCAGGTCATTAATATGCATACAGGCCACGCCCATTGCTCCACCCCCAGCCAACCAGGAGCACAGGGAAGCATTTTCTGCTCTTCCTTATGGGCTCTCACAGCACAGGGGAGCAAAGGGAAGCGTTTCTGAGCCCTCTCTGCCTGGGAAGATTGGCTGGAGCTGCCGCTAGGCTGCTGCCACCACTCATGCTTACATTGCCTCTGTGGTGGTGAAGCTTTGGGGCCACAGCAGGGAAGGGGTGTCCCAGGGCTCTGGTCTGTGCCCTTGGAGCCTGGGAAACCGTAACTTGTGGGCACATCCCACTGCTGCCCCGTCCCAGCACAGAACGCTTGCCCCACCGCTGTGGCAGCCAGCCCAGCTCCACTTTCGTGAGGCACTTTCCCTGGAGCTACATCATCACCAGATGTGCCACACGCACAGTCCCTGAGCACAGACTGCATTGCCTTCCCCACCTGTAGCTATGGAAACAGTAACAAATCCAGCAGGGATCAGTCCCCCAGCTAGGCTTAGAGTAACAGGGGATGATGTGATTTGTAGTAATGCTGCGCTGGGCCTCAGTGGCCACCCGGGGCATACCACAGCATGAGCCTTCCGCTGTAGGGACCACGCATGGAGACACACAAGAGCAGGGCAGGGACTGGGGCACAGTGCTGCAGGACCATAAAGTCCATGGGAGCAAGAAGCACTGTGTGCCCTCCATGCAGGGCCAGGCCAGTCCTGCCCCATAGGGAGTGCCGGCACCGCCCATTGGTGAAGCAGAGGCACTGCGCATGCATTGTCTGGGAAGCTCCGTGAATCACTGTTATGGTTTAGGGTTTTTTTGCTGCTCTGGCAGTGAGGGTGTTAACAGCTCAGCTCTCGACTCAGTCGCTGCCATGTCATTCAAGGTTATAGAGATAGAGACGTCTCTGTGAATAACATATTTGGGAGAGAAGACAAAAAAACCCTCAGTAGCTAGATGTAGGGGTCAGTTCAGAACCTGCATCGGGAGGCTGAGAGATCGAAGGCCCCCAGGCCCACAAGAGAAGGGGTAGAGATGTTCTTCCAGGCATCCTGCTGCTGCTTGTGAATTGGACCGACCATGGTGAAAACCTATGGACTAGAGAGACAGGAAATAGTAATGCAGAATCCATCTAAGCCACGACTGAAGAGAGATAAAGCTGAGAAAAGCTGCAGATGTTCTTTGGAGCCCAGAAACAGAAGCCTGGAGCTATCTGAGAGCTCGGCAGAGATCTTTTGGACAGACTTTTTGTGCATTGTGATAGGATCTGAACCATGTACTTTGGGATGGGCTCATTATGACACAGACAAAAAGCGAGTACTTAAAAGCTGCATCCTGTGATGTGACACTTGGACAACAGAGAATTTCGTAAGAGCTGTCGTCCTCGGGCCAAGATCTCACTTGGGAAAGGGTCATGAAAGACTTTTCCTCTCGTGAGAGAGAGCGAGAACTTCATGGAAGGGCAGAGAGATGGTTCCTACCCTGGATCTGGTCAGAAAATACCAACTTGCCTGGTTTACCCCTACCCTATGTTTCCCCTTTGTCTCCTGGTGAACAGAGGGAATATGAGATCTGTTGTAAGAGAAGGAGGGGTGGGGGGAAAAGGTTGCCTTTTAAATGATGCTTCCTTCACAGTTCTGATCTTGTTAGTTAGTAAATAAATCTTTTATATTCTTTACTTGTAGTTTGCCTTGCTTTTTTGCCTGTGACAAGTTTTATTTTCCAGCTTTATTTTCCAGATTTTCCTCCAGGAGTGGTTGTGGGTGAATCTCTAACATCCAGCCAGGCTCAAACCACGAGAATCACTAAGGCAGATTTGCACGAAAAATTTCTTGCAAACCAGCAAGGTCGCAATGGAGGGGTCGCAATGCAACGAGGTATTACTGCATACTGATGATTTAAATGTAACTGCTTTCCTAAGCTCTAGAGCTGCCAGGCTGTTTGTCACTTCTGCTCATCATTCTCTTTCTTATTTTTTCAAAGACAGAAGACAAAATATTTATTTATTTGGTTAGTTAGTTAGTTTAGGAAGAAATATTTTCTGCTCATTGACCAAAATCCAATACAAAAGAGAAATATTTTCAATTGTGATCAGTAGTGAGTGTTCATTATTTGATACTGGTTATTTACAATAACATATTAATGGCCTACTTATAATTAGGAAGAAAATAATTAAGTTTAGTATTAAAGAATTTATTATTGAGTTTTGCATCAGCTGATCTTTCAAATCTGTCCAAGTCACTGGATGGTACCCCTTCCCTCCAGCATGTCCACCACACAGCTTGGTTCTTGGTGATGTTGGCAAACTTGCTGAAGGGGCACTCAATCGCATCGTCCATGCCTCCTACAAAAGTGTTAAATAAAGTTGTTCTCAATACTGACCCCTGAGTAACATCACTCCATTTCTTCTGAAAACCAGTGTGACTTTAGCTTTCCAAGGCTTGGTAATACCTTACATATTATCTCAATACACATGTAATATACCTTTCTAAAATGCAACCTTAAGCAACTGAAACAACATTATTTTTGAGGTGAAAAGGACAAACAAGGAATACATTAACAGAAAAAACGGTAAGACAGTGATGCTTCTTCTTGTTTAGAGAAGATGGGAAAGAGAAAACAGTGTGATAAAAGAAAATAAGTGATCATAAACTTTTAGAGTAATTATCTGTAAAGAAAAAAAATCATACACCAGAACTATAGAGAGTATAAATGACAAATAAATTCCACTAAAAAATGTTTTAAGTATAAATGCCTTTTACTTTCTTCATGTAAAATACTAGCTGGATTTTTGCAAACATTTTAAATAAGTCTAGGCTTTAGAGCCAGTGGAAGTAAGCAAGGAACAGTGCATGAATCTTACTAGTCAAGGTGAGACCTTATTATCAACTACATTCTTGATTAATTTATGTGTATTTCTACAAGAGTTTTCTACAATATAACAGGTTCATTTTTATGTACTTGTTACTAGTCTCTCGAAAATGATGGTTTTATATTTTCAAAGTGTTCATATTTATCATAAGTTTAGTAGCGTTCTGATTATTAAGGATGCTGCCTAAATTTAAAAATCCAAATAATTATTCAAATCAATTCAGAAATTAAGACTGTGAATCTTCTTTATCTTTTAGCAAAAGAACACATTTAATAAAAATAAAATCAAGTCCAAGCCATACCCTCTTCTAAATAAGACATCAACATTTAGTGATGCTGGAAGCTCCCCTACAGGCTGCATGGAATAACAGCCTTTTTGCAGTACATTCAGGTGCACTGAATATCTTCCTAAATTAATAGCAGCCTGTACACAGTATTTTTTATGATTCTTGTATTTGCAGACATATATATCTAGGTATAAACATAAAGAAAATTTCCTACATATTTAGAATAAAGTGATTTAAAATTATAATTATAATCTAGAGGTATAGGCTATTATATATCAAAACATATATTAGACTATTATATATCAGTGCAAAAATATGTGTATATATGCAGGCATACAGATATTATATACATTTATACATGTGAGTGTATAGAAATAGATATATCCAGTCTTGGTGAGAAAATAGCAGGAACCAAATGGATAATTGAATTTTCAGCTCTAATATAGTAGTCAGCATGTCTCAGTCTGCATTGCTATTATGGATCAATGTATTAAATGAATCTTGTTGCCTGTATTTTTGTTGCTGCCAGCTATCTTTGAGCGGTGATTCATTTAGTCAGCTTTGGCATGACTTTGGAATAGCATGAGACTTGGAAATAGGATCCAGATATCAAATCAATTCCAATGCCTCAAAACCCCCAAACATCATGAAGATGTTCAGTTATTTATCCATGAAAGCAAATAATTACTTAGTTCTTCCATGACAAATTACAGTTTAAACAAATTATATTTTATTCTATGTTAAAAACTTGAAGTGAAAACATATGCTGAAAAAATTCACTTCACAACAGTTCTGTTCAAGTCCAAAAGCTGGAGACTCTGATTTTGTCTCTCAGTGTTGCCTGGAATTCAGCAGGTGCCAGCATCTCCCTGGGGTTTAAGAGGTGGGAGCAGTCCCTCAGAGTCTGAAAGTGTTGTATCTGGCAACCAGAGCCTATCCTGTCCACTATCCAGCAGCAGGGCAGCCAGGGACACCGGGGGAGTCCCAGATATTTGGCACCTCCCTGGAGATGGGGACAAGCCAAGGATGGGCTGGTTCTGGGGAGAAAGAGGCCAGGAGAGACTGATGGCCCCAGAGAATCTGAAATAGGGACTTGGATCATGGAAGGGTATGGGGAGCCCCAAGGAGTTTGGGCAAGGTCAATCAGGACTGGTGATGCCCTAAATGACCTGATAATATTAAAGATTATTGTTCTGTTTCTGACTGTGCAACACAGAGAATACTAATCCTTGTTCCCTGAATATCTGACAGGCACTCATCTAGGGGAGGACCTTGCTCCAAGTTCCTTCAGAAGTTCCATTTTATGTTTCTTTAACACATTGTCCATTTCAAATCTTGTCATAGAAAGGACAGAATTCCTTGTTTAAAGGTGCTTATCTTACTTAAATCCTTATAAAATCACAATACAAACACTGCCATTTCAGGTTCTGAGTTAATTACCAAATAAATTATTCCCCTGAAATTAAAAATGAGAGATTTCTTCCTCTAACAGCCTTATTATTTGTTATACTATTTGATGACAATCAATGAGGAAGCTTGAAAACTAAATACAAAATATGTATGTGTACATTATAATGAAACATTCTCCTATCTGCGAGAGTAAAATATATTTTTATTATAAGTATAAGAATCCCCATTCACTGTGAAATTCTGCAGCATATTCAGTCTGACAAGAAGAAAGGCTGCAATATCCAGGCTCAACTCAACTCTTATATTCATGACCTCATTTATCAGCAAAATTTTACCACTCAGACCTCAGGATCCTCCCAAGTTTGTACCTCAGGCCATGAACAATTAATGAGAGAAATGAAAAGAGTGGTTAACATACATGAATGTAAAACACAGCTCTTGCAGTTATCCCTGTCAAATGTCTGTAGGTAAATGTTAAATAGGTGAGAAGGTAAAGTTCCATGAGGATCCTTAAGAGAACAGGTCATTCCTTTCCTTCAATAGTTAGCAATGATGACAATTAAAACAAAAATAATAAAAAAACCTTCTAGTTTGCAGTCAGGAAATAGTATGCAGGCATATAAGTAACCCATTACAGATCAGTCATTTTACATGCCATTCGTAAGAATATACAAAATTTAATACATATTCCTTCCAGATTTTGTCAAACACCTGTAAAGGCTAACTACCTGAATATGATCTGTTTTATTTTATCAATAAAAAAAAGCATAAAGTATATAAGTAAAGACTGATAGCAACTATTAGGAAAAGCTGTCTGACAGTGTAAGTAAATCTCCTAATCAAGACATTACAGATACTGCGGCAGATACTTCTCTGTCCATTTAGAAATCCATGACCTATTCTTATTATTTGTCGTGGTTTGCCCCTGGCTGGATGCCAGAGATTCACCCACAGCCACTTTCTCACTTCATCCTCCTGCCCCCCTCATACAAGCAGGAGGAGAGAGGAAAAGGAGAAAAAACCTGAAGGGTTTTTTACTACAGCAGGAATGAGGACTAGTATTAGAACTCTTTTACTGTCACAGGCAAAACAACATTTTAAGGTGGGATATAAAGGATTTATTTCCAACAAGATGAGAGCTTACTGTAAGAATTATCATCTTAAAGGCAACCTTCTCCCCCACCCCTTCATCTCTTACAACAGATACCACATTCCCTTTGTCTCCTGGAGACAAGGGGAGACAGGAGTAGGGGAAAGCTAGGCAGCAGGTGTTTGGTATTTCTCTGCCCTTGATCAGGGTAGGAAGCCATTTCTCTGCATTTCATAGGGTCCCCCCCATCTCACGGGAGAAAGCCTTCCATGACCCTCTCCTGCGTGAGTACCATCCCAAGGGCAACAGCTTTTCCATACTCTGCTGCCCGGGGATTACTGCACAGGGTGCAGTTCTTTTCTCTGAGCACGGGCTGCGCTGCCTTAGCGTGGGTCCCATTCCAAAGCACGCAGATCCTACCACGTACAGTTCTGCCACACAGCGCGGACTGTTCTCCAGGGGCCACACGTCTCTCCTGGGACTCTGCTCCAATGTGGGCTCCAATGGATTGCAGCCTCCCTTCAGCATCCTCCTGCTCCAACGTGGGCTCCTCTTTCCATGGGCTGCAGGTTGATCTCTGCATCCCTCTGTTCTCTCCATTCCATGCTGCAGGAGGACAGCCTGCTTCACCATGGTCATTGCCACAGGCTGCAAGGAGATGCCTGGAACACCTCCTCCCCCTCCTTCGGCCCTGGCCTTGATGCCTGCATTGCTGTTACAACTTCTCACGGCTCTTCTCCTGCAGCCATCTTCTTCTTCCCGCTCTTAATTTTTTTTTCCATCTTAAATATGTTATCACATAGGTGCCTCTGTCTCTCCTAATTGGTGTGGCCTTGACTGGCAGCAGGCCCAGCCAGGATCTGGCTGGCATTACCTCTGCCAGTTATGAGGGAGGCTTTCAGCAACTACTCAAAGAAAAGCCTCCCCCCCCGTCCCGCTGCCAGGAAAAAACAGCCACAGCAAACCCAGCACAATAGCGACTACAGGAACTGGGACTGTTCAGTCTGGAAAAGAGGAGGCTCAGAGGGGACCTCATTGCTGTTTACAACTACCTGCGGGGAGGTTGCAGCCAGATGGGTGTGGACCTCTTCTTCCAGGCTGACGACACCAGAACGAGAGGGCACGGGCTCAAGCTACGCCAGGGGAGGTTTAATCTTAACGTTAGGAAGCGGTTTTTCACAGAGAGAGTAATTGCATATTGGAATGGGCTGCCCAGGGAGGTGGTGGAGTCGCCATCCCTGGAGGTGTTTAAGAGAAGACTGGACGAGGAGCTTAGTGACATGGTCTAGCTGGGGGGTGTAGGGCTGGATGACCCTGGGCCCCTTCCGGCTCGGAGTGGCCTGCTAGACTGTGAGGGATCTAGGTTGGTGTTATGCTCTGCGATGTGCTCTCGGTCTCTGTACGGGTGTTAGATGGTGAGTTGGACTAGATGATCCTTGTGGGTCCCTTCCAACTCATAATATTCTGTGATTCTGTGTGATTCTGTGATTATTGCAGTGAATTCTGATCATACAACTATGGGTACGTAATAATAATATAACTTTTTCTTTTTTTTTTTTTTATGAATATAATCATGACAGAACAATTGACTTGGTGGACACAGCTTCATGGTGGCAAAAAATCTATGATTTAAATCAAATTCCTGGGGTTTGACTTTTGGTTTGTTCTTCTTTTAATATTTATCTGACATTTTTGAGGAAAATATCTTTAATTTACACCAAAATTAACAATATACCCTATATTTTTAAAATCAGATGACTTCTCATAAGAAGTTTCACATTCTGCTTTATTTCTTTTGTTTCATACAAGTATTTATCTCAATTCATTAAGGACAAGTATCTTGCAACAAAATAATTTCTTTTCTTGCAATTATTGTCATCCACTAACAAATTAAAAAGTTCCACTATTTGCCAGACACCAACTGTTCTGGCTTTAGGTAGACATTTTCTTGCCTTGTGTGAATATTTTCTGTAGGCATCATTTTTTTGTCTGCAGTTATTTGAGTCTGACTCTCCCCTAAATATGGGGGGAAAAGCTGTTTTATTTCAGACGTGCCCATATGCTTAAAAGACCTACACATGAAACAAAAACACAAGAAGTTTTCAAGGTCTAAAAGGCTATATATTGAATTGAAAAGAAGTGGTGAGACTACTTGAATGATGCATCTCAACACTTGACAGCAAATGTTGCTAAAAAACTTTAGGCTGAATACTGTACTGTATCTTGAAGATTCAGCTGTGGCAAATATGTGGAAAGTATTTATAGAATATATTTTAAATATTATCTTTCAATTGAAAGCTGATTAATAGATGTAATCATTTGTCACACAAATTATAAACTGCATTGTAAAGGATTCTTTACAGGCACCACCACAGAAAGAAATAATAACTGAATTAAAATCTGCCCTTGAGTGCAAGTGCATGAAATATAAATGTTATTTTCAGTAGACAAGATACGCACTACTTGCTCTGACAGAAAAATGTAATACTCAAGTTGAAGACATTTATTATCAAATGTAGAAACTGCTAGTACCACCTACTGACAAAACTACAAAACTGAAAAATATTTTCTCTTTATTCTCTTTATAATATTCCATAATACCATTACAACAAGCAGATCATTGCAATTTTGATATCACCTTTGACTGCAAACATTATGCAGTTAGGTATAGGGCACAAATTTGAGTATTTAGAGTATGTTTTTTATGATCTGAGCTACTACTTAATTAGTTATAAATGAAAGAAGGAAAAGTAAAAAAAGAAAAAATAATTGGAGTTTGGTAAGTTACATAATGGTGTAATTTAGAAAGCAGTACAGTAAATCATCTCACATTTCTAATTATGTTGACTTGCTTTCTTGGCTGGGCTGATGTAGGAACTCGATCTTCCTTTTATTCAAGAAGTTTTATTTATATTTTTCTTTCAAAAGCCAGGAACATTTACTTGGCATTCTGTTTATCTTTCAGTGCTTTGAAAACCAAGGGAAAATTCCAAGATAAATAAAGTGTAGTTTGATCTGGGTTTTCTCAGACATGCNCCCTCCTTCCTTCCCTCCTTCCTTCCTTGCTTCCTTCCCTTCTTCCTCTGTTAACATATGAAAGTTTGTTTAAACTCTTCCCATCCTTGTCTAAGACAATTTGAAAATATAATTTTTGTTAGAGTTTGTTGGTAGTAGTACTATTCTACACTGGTTTAAATAGTTATGCAAAATAGAAAGCAGCTGGTCTTTAACTCATCAGACAACATTTCATTGAGACCCTCAAACTTTCTACAGCAAGTATATATATATATATATATACTTCAATTTGCTATTTGAGCCAAGCAATTTGATAAGAATCTATAATTATTCCTACCTGAGGTATGCAACTAAAAATATATGTGTCATTTTCATTGTGATATCCTGGGCCAATAAACAAAATTTAAAGTAAACAATTATGTACCTTTTCCACTTTTCTGCTTGTCCAGAAGCAGCCTAAATTAAATTATTTGAAATATTTAAATATTTTTTCATATCTGGTTTAATCGTTTCTCACTTTTCCTCATGTATTTCTTCTGTTTCCAGTCAGATCATCACCTCTGTACTTGGATTTTGCTCCCAGCTAACACCACCTAACACAACAACAGAAACTATGAAGTACTGAAAAATGGCCTATCAGCCTGTCCCCGTCCAAGCTACTTCAAAGTTGAAAACCAGTTTGTATCAAGGGAAAGATTTACATTACTCTTCCATTTTACCTTCCATTTTATGACTCCTTTGCTTTAGTCATTAATCTCTGATGTGGAACCTTGTTATGTGCTTTTGAAAATCTAAATATACTACCATCTACTGAATTTTCCTTATCTATTATGGCAGTAATATCTTCAAAGAACTTCAGCAGGTTATTTAAGCATGACTTCTCCTGCCTAAATCCATGTTGGCTATCCTTAATCAAACCACATGGATTTACTTTACTTTGGACATTTCATATGAGAATTCCTGTATTTTCTCCCAGTAAGTTATAAACTCACTGTTTTCCCTCCCTCATGACCATTTAAAGGAACATAATGAAGTTCTCTTTGATGCTTTTCAATCCTTAGGAATCTCTCCGGAGTGGTGCGAACTTTAAAAACGTCAGTAAAGGATTAAATTACTTAACTCCCTTAACACTTTTTTGGCTGATTGGAAGAGATGGAAATAACTTAAGAGCTTTAGTAGGCATGCCTACTCAATGTACTATTTACATTTCTGTGTCAAAGTGGGAGGAAATAAAATCTTGCTCATACAACTGCTATTTCATCTATCTGAGGAGACAAACAATAACTAAATAACTGTCAAATAATCCTCAAACAACAAAAATTAAATGAAAAGCAAATACAAACAAGAAAAAAACCCCAAACAAATCAACTACCAAACACGAAATTTAATAATTAAATCTGAATGACCTTCTTCTATGAGTTAAAAACCAAGTAAAACTCCAAACAAATAAGCAGGCATAAAATGAGACATTTCAACCATTCCTTTCTCTTTTAGCCTTCAGAAAAGAAAATAGGGGGAAAAAAAAGCCCAACAACCCCCAACAAATCAAACAAAACACCAATCAAAAAAACCAGCCAACCAACCAAAAAACGCACAAATAACCACAACCTTCCTCCCCAAAAAATCAGTTCTTGATGAGAAGGAGCAGGTCTGTTAGCCACTGTCAGAACTTTATACATGCAAAATCCCCCTTTTTTTTTTTTTTTTAATTACTGTCCATTTTTAGATGTTTTTAGCAGATGTATTAAATCTTTTGGTAAAATAAAGTTTATTGGAAAACTAATGCATTTTTTAATCCTAAATAACATAAATATTCAAGGATATCACACTTTAATTGAGTTTTGTGGGTTTGTTTTTGGTTTTGTTTTTGTTTTTTCTAATTTCAGAGTGTTTACATCTCATGTACTTCAGAGATTTCTTTACTACTATGATCCAGAATGAGAATTATTCCGGGAGACCAACTCGATAAGTTGCTGCCACCTGTTAAATGTCTTTTTTAAACATTATCATAAACAAATATATTATTCAACAGAGTAATATTTGTTTGCTTTTTTAAAATTAAAGTCTTGAAAACACGGACATTTCACTTTCTCATATAAGAAAAAGGTTAAAGCAGATTTTGCATGCATAAAAAATTTCCTGCCGCCAGTATTTGACCTAGGATTACTATTATAATTTGTTCACAAGTTTTATGAAAATATTTGACAAAAATAATACTGATGGTAAAGGAGTCGGCTGTGGTTTGACACAATCTCAGTGCTGAAAAGGTTGTTAAATAGTCACAAGGGACAGTACAGAAATACGTAGACTAAGCATTATCGTAATCTCTGCATAGCCTAGAACAAAAACATTGTTAAATTGGCAGCAAGTGTTGCTCTGACCTCCCTACTTCATGCTGATTCTACAGGATTCTATTTCACAGAAATCTAATAGCCCAACAGCTTCTCAGTTTTATCTCTCTGTTTCCCTTACATGTTTTCTGAGCTCATTGCCTCTGTCAAACAAGCACAATGTTGACTCCTGTGTATGGAGTTCATTTTCTCATGAGCATGCATAAGAGTAAAATCCCTTTCTGTCCTAGAGGAGCTGAAAAGAAATTTTATACAATTTCCTCTTTGAAAGATAGAATTTAACAACTTTGTAATGTTTGGTGAGGTCTTAGAGGATAAGCAGCCAGGGCACAGCCCTAATTTTTGCCTCTGTTTATTCTGCGGTGTTCTCACAACGTATCTAAAGTTATTCCCCAAAGGGATCAGGTTGCAAGGCTGAGTAGTTCCCCCCCAAAAATGAAGTGCAATTCACTTCTCCCTGTACCTGCATTAGCTAAAATCAAGTCCTGTGTTAACTCATTAAAATAAATTGTAATTAACCTATATACTATTTAATATTTCTCAAAGAGAGAGTTGGAAAATAAGTGCAATATTCCCTACAGGTTTTAAGTTCTCTTTAAAGAAAACATAGTCAATATATGAAGTGTCCTTTATACTTGTTTGTTATCCACTCCATTCCTTCCATACAATGGAAAAACACAGACTGCACTCATCAGGGGAATCAGTTACTCACACAATTTTCCTTACAATCTTGATCTTCATAAAAAAAAAAAAAAAAAAAAAAAAAAAAAAAAAGAGTATTTTAATTACTTGCAGAAATATATGAGTATGTAAAATCATCAGCTCACACTAATCTTGAAAAAGGACAGAATGACTGAAATGCTTGATTTTCTGTTCTAATGAACTCATGTAAGTAAATAAATTAGCATTTTTATGAAGTTTAAAAATTTAAATGATAATGGCCCAAAATCAGAACATACTTGTGAAAAGGTAATCTCAATGCTAGACTAATTTCTGACACGTCTATTTGCAGTAGGTTATCCAGCATGAAATATATTATCAAAATAAATTCCCATTTAATTAAAATTACCTATTAGTTACTGAATGTTGCTTTACGTTGAGGTTAGTAAAGAATATACTACTCTGGCAGAAATAGTGAGAGTTTTCAGGATGCTTCTCAGTAGTGAAAACTGATGCTGGGAACTCATCTTTATCAGCAATAGAGGAGAATTTTTGTTTAGGAACTAGTGTTGTTAAATGGCAGAATTTTAAATTAGATGTGACGGGTGAGAGGGGCAGTATCAGACATCCCTGGCAAGCTGTGGGAACAAAAACCACAGATACAAAGGTTAGAGGTACAAGATGCTGGTCGTCTGCTGATGACTCGACTATGATGGAGTGACTACATCAGTGAACAAAGGAACAGATTTCATTTAGCTGGACTTCTGTAAAGCCTTTGACACATGCCTCTACAAGTCCCTTCTGTCTTAGTCGGAGAGAAATGGACTTGATGAGTAGACTGTCAGGTGGATGAGAAATTGGTTGTGTGGTTGCATTCAGAAGCTGGTGGACAATGGCTCAGAATCTCAATGGACATCAGTAGCAAGCAATGTCCCTCAGTGGTGCATGTTGGGGCCAAAGTTATTTAATATTTTTGTTAATGACATAGAGAGATTGAATGCACCCTCAGCAGAATTGCATATGATACCAAGCTGAGTGGTGCAGTTGCCACACCTGAAGGACAGGATACCATCCAGAGGGACCTGGACAAGCTCAAGAAGGGGGTCTGTGAGAATGTCATGTGGTTCAACAAGGACAAGCGCACGGTGCAGCAAATCCAATATCAATAAAGGTTTGGGGATGAACAGATTGAGAGCAACCTTGCTGAGAAGGACTTGAGGGTGCTGGTGGATGAGAGGCTGGACATGAGCCAGCAATGTGCACTTGCAGCCCAGAAAGGCAACCATGTCCTGGGCTGCATCACAAGCATTGGGGTCAGCAAGTCACAGGAGGTGGCTGATTCTGCTCCTCTATTTCAGTTTCATGAGACCCTAGCTGGAGTACTTCATCCAGCTCTGGGATCCCCAGCACTGGAAGGAAATTCAGCTCTCAGAGTGAGTCCAGAGGAGGGCCATCAAGATGATTAGAGGGATGGAGGATCTCTCCTATGAGGAAAGGCTGAGAAAATTGAGATCACTTAGCCTGGAAAAAGACGGCTTCAAGGTGACCTAATTGCAGCTTCCTAATACCTTAAGGGAGCCTACAAGAAAGACAGAGAAGAACTTTTCAGAAAGGCATGTAGTGACAGAACTAGAGGGAATAGCTTTGAAATGAAAGACAGCAGGATCAGATTAGATATTAGGAAGAAATTCCTTACTGTAAGGGTGGTGAACCCCTGGAACAAATTGACTAGAGAGGTGGTAGCAACCCCATCCTTAGAAGTATTCAAGGCCAAGTTGGTTGGGGCTCCAAGCAACCTAGTCTAGTGAAAAGAATCCCTTCTCACAGCAGGTGTATTGGACATAGACGAACTTTAAGGTCTCTTTCAACCTAAGACATTCTATGATTCTATGAATGAACAATTATTGTCCTAAAGAGGGCAAGCACAAGACAGTTCTTGCAAATCCACAGAATATATTGGGCAATAGAAATGTAGAGAGGCAGAGTTACACAGCACTTTCCTTATTCTCATCTCTATTTTTTTTTTTTTTCAACAATAGCAGCTTCGTAAGTATTTTCTTCTGATAAGAAGTTATGTGACTGGAGTCTTGTGATCTCTGACAACCTGTGTGGTAAATGTCTCTGACCAATAATATCTGTGCTGCTCTTCAGCTCTGACCTGGAGTCAGTTTAAATCTCAGCAACCTGTAGCATCTATAGTTAAGCATTTGCATCAGTCTGCATCCATAACTACAGACTGTATTTTTTTGACAGTGCAAATTAAAGACACAGTCTAGTCCTCTTCATTCCTCACTTGAACTTTGAGAAATGAGCATAAGCACCTGCAAAAATGTTGACAGGTTGTTTTTATTTTATAGACATTCCAATACCTTTACACACTATTTAAAGTATAGTACAATGAATGGGGGAATGCTAGCCATTCATTTTATATATCTAGAGACAAGAAATGTAAAATGTGTTCCTTCACTTTTCCTAAGGAGGACCATGTATGTCCTGCTTTAGTAACTCTAAATGTGTAAGATACTTCAGAAAGAAAATTGTCAAAGAGCAATATACACAAGAAGGAGTCACAGGCCTGGAATAAGAACATGGTGGCAACCAAAGTTAATCGGAGTAGTCTACCCTGCTGTAATTGGAATGAAAATCGACCTCTTCCTCTCATTTTTGGTGTTAAGTGACACTTGAGATCTTCTTCAGCTGTTTAGGCTGCTGAAAACCAGAGAATACGTGTGCAATGCATTTGCACTCCATAGAGGAAAGAGGTCAGTTTATAGCTGTTTCTTTGAGAAACTCTTTCTGCTTTTTCTTCTGTTGTCTTCTCTTTCTTCCATTAACTCCATTTCTCATCAGTCTCTGGTAGTGAACAATCTGATACTATGACCTAAGAAACTCTTCTAAGTGATTTAGTTTTGATTTGAAGTGTATCAGCCTTTTACTACAGGGACTTCTACAGTAATACATTAAGACTTCAATATTCTTACAAATATGTTCACTGGTATTCAGTGCAGGAAGAGAAAAGGGGAAGTGGAGGCATAGCTTGTCAAATACGAAATTCTTTAGAATATTCTACCTGTCTACAACATGAATATAACATTAAGGTTGATAAGTATTATTTTCAGACATTTCACAACAAGATTTCTTTTTACTTCATTCTACCTCTTAGAGCTTTACAAAGTTTTCAGAATAGGCTTTAGCACTTTTTAACGGGTAAAGATGTTACTTGCTACGTTTTGTTTTGTTGACCTTTGCTGGTTTTTTTTTCTATCCTTGTTGCAAAAATAAGAGTTAAATATCTGATGAGAGTCCAGTAGGATCTCGGAGATGCTTCCCTCACTGGTCACCAATCTCATATCCCTGCAGAAGCTTCACTCAAGTCACCGACATCCTTCTGGGTTTGCAACACAACAAGAAATGGAAGCCACTGACTTGCATATATGTTACCTGCAATCTACTAGTGGTGTCCCCCAAGGGTTGGTCTTGGGCCGGTCCTGTTTAATATCTTCATTGATGATATTGATGATGGGATTGAGTCCATCATGAGCAAATTTGCAGACGACACCAAGCTTGGAGCATGTGTTGATCTGTTAGAGGGTTGGAGGGCCCTGCAGAGGGATTTGGACAGACTGGAGATATGGGCAGACTCCAATAGGATGAGTTTTAAAAAGTTTAAATGTCGGGTTCTGCACTTTGGTTATAACAACTCCAAGCAGAACTATAGGCTGAGGATGAAGTGCTTAGAGAGTGAGCAGGTGGAAAGGGACCTGGAGGTATTAGTGGAGTGTACTAGGGAAGGTTTAGGCTGGATGTTAAGAACACCTTTTTCACAGAAAGAGTGATCTCTCATTGGAATGGTCTGCCCAAATTGGTGATGGAGTCACCATCCCTGGAGGTGTTTAAGAATAAACTGGATGAGGAACTCAGTGACATGGTCTAGATGATGGGAGGTTTGGATGGGTGGAGCATGGTGCCCACGGCTCCAGGGTTGTGGGTCCAATCTCTGTGTGGGCTCTTTCTTGGGAATTGGACTAGATGATCCTTGTGGATCCCTTCCAATTCAGGATAATCTGCGAATCTGTGAAAATTCTGTTGTAATTTTTGTGAACTGAACTGAACAATACTGTTCAGTATAACGTGCACTTTCATTAAAGGTGAGAAAAAAGGAGATAGTTAACGGAAAATAAAACTGAAGGACAGTCACATTGAAAGCATTTCGGAGATGCGCCATAAACCAGAGCTGAATAGGAAATGAACCTGAAAAAAAATGGGACTTGAAAAATCTTTGTGAATTAAAATACATTTATCTAAATATTTTAAATACATTCACATTATTAGTATGCACAAAGCAGGTAACATATTGTTATCCTGTCTGGTTGACAAATAATCACTTAGCTGGTCCACTCTGTTTCTCTCTAAAGAATGAGTGCATTGCTGGTTGTATGATTTCTCAGTAGAAATTCGGGATTTAGGAGTTAGAACCTTCACCTTATTCAGCGTCAAAGTAAGTCCAACTGAAGCACATAAAAAGCCTTCATCATGAACTCCATAAAATTTCAGATGTTAAGACCATAATATCTGTATACGTATGGAACAAAATAATTTTTTATAATAATTTTGTAATTTTTCTTACTTTTCAAAAAATTATTCTCACCTCTATCTTTTATACCACAATTTTAGAATCAGGATTACCATCTCAGAAATAAAGCTTGTAATAGATCTTATTTTATACTCTGCAGAAAATCTCCTCTGTCAATTAATAGGTACTAAATCAAAATAAACCATAACAGGTAAATATTGTAAAACTATCATAATGTACCATACACATATGCATTGCTTTAACTTATTTAAATATTTAGGTAAGACTCTGGATCTTTATATTTAAGCAGGAATATCCCAATAGATAACATTTTTACTGACATGAGAGGTTGCCTTTGTTGCAGCTATTTTATTCTTGCTATTTAACTAACAAGTTGACTCAATGCTAATACAACTGTGCAACCACTTCTCCCATTCTTTTTCATCAATACTGAGAATTCTTCTCCTGGCAAGCACCCAAAAAGCATCATCTCTGTGTACCTTTTAACATCCCATGTATCTTTTAAGTATTTTGAGATTTAAGCTTAGAATATAATTTGATTTCAATATTTCTTCCCATCCTCCCCTTCTAATTTTGTCACCCTTTCAGGTCATAATACACGATCCTTTTTCACTTTTAATTTTCCAGGCTGCCCATTGCTGTGATTATAAAACACCATCTTAAAAAAGTCCTTATACTCATTTCAAGATGTGCCTCTAATTAGGGGATTCAGAAAACTACAAATTTAGTGAGTTAGGTAAGGGCATAGAGATTTAGGGATTTTAGTGAATTAGTGAAAATTTAGTGAATTTTTAATGAATTTTAGAAGAATTAGTAGATTTCAAAATCATTCAAGAGGCCTGAGAGTTAAGGTTGAATATTAAGGGTGAAAAACGCTGTCCTGCAGTCCTCAAAGGCAAACAAAAGTGAGTGCTAGCCACAGCAAGGGGAAAAGAATGAGCAACATTGGAGCTAATTGGTTGAAGGACTTATGGCAAAGAGCATGACCATGACATAATGTTTAAGGGATGACTATTCATGGAGTGATATGCATATGCATGAGACAAGGGGTCAAAGATTGGTGACAAATCTGGGCGGTCTTCTTTTGTCACCTGACAGGGCAGAGGACGCTGCTGTGCCTCTTTCCTTGGCTCTTGGACCAAAAATAAACTTTTTTCTGCTTGCAAGCTGTTACCATGAGTCCTCTAGCTCATTTTCCTTAAATCACCTCTACTGTCAATCTTCTCTCTCCCAGTGATTTTCTTCTCGACTCTACTTTGTGTCAACATCTAATTTATTTTGTTCTCCCCACATACAGCTGCTATTATTTCCATAGTCTTTCAGATGTGTCACTTGTGTGTTGTCACCCTAAATCTCCTTTTCAACTGAATTCTCAGACTAAAGGGTTCTGTCACAGCTAATATTTCTTCACAGATCTAGAGATAAGAATGGTAGAGAAAGTAGTGTTTGTTATTCAATATATATTTGACAGAGGAGTTCAGATACTGCACAACTAGGAGAGCAAGAACCTATGATAGTGGAAAGCTTCATTATTAAAATCAAGTCTTGGAAGCATGATGAATGTAAACATAAGGAAGCTTAGATAGAAACAATACATTAGTGAATGTATGCTGAAGTGTCAGATACTACATTTGATGAGCTGTATGTGTGAACTGATAGAATTAATAGAAAGGACAAAAGATGGACAATTTCCCTTTATAAGAATAAAACTTAATTGAACGTGGACCAGGTTAGCTCTTATCTACTTTTGATTACTTTATTAATAATTATAGTGTGAATTCTTTCAAAAAATGATGCAAGAATCACTAATAACCCTATGTAATGATCCTTCAGATAAAAAAAAACCAAAACAAACTAGTACTAACTGCAAGAAATCAGATCCTTTTATCATGACAATCTGTTGACATTGCTTGTGCACAGACTAATATTGAAACATAAAAGCAAATATGCCTTTATAACCTTTAAATATGTTTTTTAATTCAGTTGGACCTGCACTTTTTGCCCCCCATATTGCAGCTTCAGATCTTAGCAGCATGATTTTTTAGCAATGAAGGAGGCCTGCTTTCGCAGCTGCTCATGTGTGAGCCGCCCCTGCCACCGCATCCTGCCTGCAAATATGATTTCCAGAATTGCAGGTGAATCTATTAAAAGGTCTTTTGTATTTACACCTCCTTTGTAACAAAATGGGCTATTCAAATGCAAGGTAGGGCCTGAGTATGATGTATTAGATCAGATTAGTTTGTTCTAGACAGAAGATGAAATATTTAATTCTTAATGTCGAACATGTTATCAATCTATGCACCTACTTTATGTGTAAGTAATGATATATTTCACAATGTTGTGCAAAACTTCAAGGTAATTAGAGCTCATGCCTGCTGGGATTCTTTTACAATTGAGTCATTAATCTCATTTGTAACAATATAAATACCAAATTGTGTTTATGAAAAAAAAAAAATCTAATCATTTTAGTCAAATATAGTCTAAGCATAATATATTCCATATATTAGATGTGAACCAATGTCTCGTCAAGTAAAGACAATTTATTTTACTTCGTTGGCTTTTATTGAAGTAACTTGAATGAATGTTTGCCATAATATATGAATGTTTGCCATAATAGTGATAATGGAGTGTCTTTATCACACAATCCTGATCATTTGGTCTGTATTTTACCCCCTTACTCTGAGTTAACACTAGTTCAGTATGCAATTCCTATTTCACACTTCCACAATGTATTTCTTTGAAGAAGTCCACACCATAAATTTATTGCCATAAATATGCAATTTATTCTCCCATACTGTAAGAATCAATCAGAAGAGGAATACAGTCTCAACTTTGTCATCAAGGACTTGGACGATATAGGTACCCTGAAAACTTAGGCTAAGATCTTGAGAAGAGTTGCAGTGGCCTACCTGTCTGAGACATAGTGGCTACCAGATGCTGCTCCCTGGACTGAGTCTGGAATGTGGCTCTTATGGAAACCAAGGTGAAGACAACCCAGAACAATGAATGATGTGGCACTGAGTGTATCATATCATTCCCAATAACTGGGGGATGGAACAAGGTATACTGTACCTGTTCTCTGGAATCAAGGAACTGTAAAAACTGCTGTCCAGTAAGATGGATTTGTTCATTGTAACATGAAAGCACACCTCCTGGTAAAAGGCCACTCGCTTCTGGGACTGACCACGCCTTGGACACTCTTCCTTGGACATGCAAGGTAAGAGAAAGGCAGAGATTGGCAAAAGTCCATGGGACATTAGGAGGGGCAAGGCGTAACATCTAGTATAAAACATGGCCCCTTAGCAATGGACTTTTGGAAGCTTCTCCCACTGAGAAATCACAAGGATCTATAGGAACGTCTCAAGGACTTGTCGTGTGGTGGTAGCTATATACTTTTTTTCCTCTCTATTCTCTTTACTTTCACCTTTCCATCAATTGCACTGACACTTTACGGGCACAGAATAAAGTTTCATTGTTTGATCAAAGCTAAAGTCCCTTCTTGGAATTTTCTTTTGCACTTTGAGATCACAAACGAACCATCATGTGTCCAGCCGAGTCAGGTGGACAGTGACACATATGCAACAGCTTTTATCACTATATTCTATTTTTCTTCTGTGAAAAGACTGTTTACAGCTACCTGTGGGGAGGTTGCAGCCAGATGGGTGTAGACCTCTTCTTCCAGGCTGACAACACCAGAACGAGAGGGCACAGCCTCAAACTACGCCAGGGGAGGTTTAATCTTAACGTTAGGAAGCGGTTTTTCACAGAGAGAGTAATTGCATATTGGAATGGGCTGCCCAGGGAGGTGGTGGAGTCGCCATCCCTGGAAGTGTTTAAGAGAAGACTGGACGAGGAGCTTAGTGACATGGTCTAGCTGGGGGGCGTAGGGCTGGATGACCCTGGGCCCCTTCCGGCTCGGAGTGGCCTGCTAGACTGTGAGGCATCTAGGTTGGTATTACGCCCTGGGATGTGCTCTTGGTCGCTGTACGGGTATTAGATGATGAGTTGGACTAGATGATCCTTGTGGGTCCCTTCCAACTCATAATTTTCTGTGATTCTGTGTGATTCTGTGATTAAGAAAACTCAAGTTACTCAAGAACAGTGTATTGAGTCAGTTTGAGCCCATAGCAGTCCTCGCAAAGCTGTGCTTTGGAAGGGTGTTGTTAACACACAAGTGTTTTGAGTACAGCTGGGCACAATGTCTCTTCACCCTAGCTGAGGGGGATATGAGCAGGTCAGCTGACCAAGAAGGACTAAAGGGATATTCCATACCATATGACATCAGCTCAGATATAAAAACTCACGAAGAGAGCAAGGATGGGGGGGGGGCATTCATTGTTCTTGATGACCGCCTGCTAAGATGCATAGGGAGCCTTATTTCCCTGGGCATGGACACCTCTGCTGACAGGAAGTAGAGATTAGTTCTTTTCACAGGTTCACGGGTTATTCTCTGTTGAGAGGGACCCACAGGATCATCTAGTCCAACTCCCAAGCAAATGCCCACCCAGGAATCGAACCCACAGCCCTGGAACCATGGGCATCACGTTCCATCCATCCGAGCCTCCCATCGCTTAGACCATGTTACCAAGTTCCTCATCCAGTCTTTTCTTAAACACCTCCAGGAATGGCGACTCCACCACCTCCCTGGGCAGACCCTTCCAATGAGAGATCACTCTCTCTGTGAAAAAATTCATCCTAACATACAGTCTAAACCTCACCTGGCAGAGCTTAAGGCTATGTCCTCTTGTTCTGGTGCCAGAAGCCTGAGAGAAGAGATTCACACCCACCCAAATACAACTTCCCCGCAGGTAGTTGTAAACAGCAATGGGGTCACCGCTGAGTCTCCTCTTCCCATAGGGCTTGTTATCCAGTCTTTTCACCATCCTTGTTGCCCTTCTCTGGACATTCTCAAGCAGTTGAACATCCTTCTTCAGCTGGGGAGCCCAGAACTGCACACAGTACTCAAGATGTGGTCTGACTAGCTCCAAGTACACAGGAAGGATAACTTCCCTAGTGCGACTGACCACACTGTTCCTAATACAGGCCAGGATGCCATTGGGCTTCTTAGCCACCTGGGTACACTGCTGGCTCAGCCCTATGGGGAGCGGCCACAGGAACTGGGGTTGTTCAGTCTGGAGAAGAGGAGGCTTAGGGGTGACCTGATTGCTGTTTTCAACTACCTGCGGGGAGGTTGCCGCCTGGTGGGTGTGGACCTCTTCTTTCAGGCTGACAACACCAGAACTAGAGGGTACGGCCTCAAGCTATGCCAGGTGAGGTTTAAACTTAATGTTATGAAGCAGTTTTTCACAGAGAGAGTGATTGCACATTGGAATGGACTGCCCAGGGAGGGGGTGGAGTCACCATCCCTGGAGGTGTTTAAGAGAAGACTCGATGAGGAGCTTAGTGACATGGTCTAGCTGTGGGGTGTAGGGTCTTTCTGGTTCGAAGTGGCCTGTTAGACTGTGAGGGAACAAGGTTTGCGTTTACTGCCCTGGGATGTGCGTTCGGTCTCTGTACGGGTGTTAGATGATGAGTTGGACTAGATGATCCTTGTGGGTCCCTTCCAACTCATAGTATTCTGTGAATCTGTGAATCTGTGAATTAATATGTATTTCTTAAAAATAATTGTGTACACATAAATGTGATAAACTGGCTACTGAAAAAAATAAAATTATACAGAGCATATAGAAACTATGCAATAGAACAAACCTCACAGAGTAACTTTTCTTAAATTTAATATTGGATAGCTGGCTTGGTCCCATGCTATTCTTTACAAGCTTAGGAATTATTTGGGATTGTAACTGCAATAATTTGGTAGCTGAGTGAACAGATGAACAGCTTTGCTTTGTCATATTGAAGTTCCTTAGTCTTTGATATTGAACAGTAATTCTTGTCAAGTGTCTGCCTCATGCTATTGAAAATGCATGCTATGATATATGCATTTTCAGTCGCCATATGAAAACGTTAAGATTCTAACCTTAGATAAAACTACAGGTAAATATCATATTAAAGCAACAATTAATATTTGTATCAAACTGAGGGAAGAAAAAAATGACAAAGTGAATGTAACTAACTAATTGTTTCTGAGAACTAATATTACAGACAATTTGGAATCAGAAAGCATGTATTTAACTCTTGTCTGTCTAACAGCAATGAGTATAAAAAAATAAGATTGTATGACATTGTGACAACTCATTTTGTCTTTTTACAAAAATCATGTTGATTTCTGCATATTTTTTTGTTTAACTGAGTTGTTATTTCATGTCTCTGTCATTAAGTAGGATGGACATAAGATGTGAAAAAAAAAATCAACTTATTCAGTAATATATACTTTACACTATTCATAATTGAACAAAACAACACTGGGACTACAAATATCCATATTACTCATATAGGTAGAAGATACAGTTTTTAATTCCCTAAAGTAATTTAAAGCAGTGTGATATATTTGGCTGCCCTCTAAACAGTGTGACAAAACATTTTTCACTTGATATTGAGATGCAAATTAAAAATATTTTTTCTGGACAGCTGTGAAAGCAACATAGTAAAGTATTTATTTGAGGAACATAAATTTAGGACCCTAGACATTTTATCAAACTTTTATTTTCTTTCCCAGAGCAAAATGCTGAATGACTAATTTAAAGGGAAAACAATTCAACAAAAAATTTTTCTGTCTCTAAAACACTTCTTTAGATCTAGACTCCACTGTATTTTGAAATTACTTTTGTCAAGGCCATTGAGACTTCTATTGTTAGAACAGTAATTTGTTTTTTGCATAGAATTACTATCAACTGTTTTGTAGTCCGCGAGCTATGGAGACAATAATAGATAAACATCCACATTGCCCATTTCCTGGATGAGGTTGCATAAATTCCATCTGATTATGAGTAAGTGGTTATTAGGAAAGGATCTCAAACAAGAGTCAGTAGAGAGTTGTAAATCCTCAGGTTGTCTAATATAGAGTAATTTTACAGGATCTGTGGTTTTATGAGTATTGAATACTTTGTTGACGATGATTTCTGGACAACAATAAATGACATTTTTACAGGCCAGCTTCAAACTGTGCAGTTCAAGAGCCAAAGAAGTCTGCACTATTAAATCAGAAATATTAAAAACAAAGAGGAGAAATAGTTATTGATAACAACAAGCTCATTTGGGGCTTGAGAGAAAACAAATGTTAAGACTCGGCAGATTTCATGAGGCATTATGAAGTTCTGAAGAGAGATATGTTTTCTTATGAGAACTGAAGGCAGTAATTTATCAAAATAAAGTTTTGAGTTTGCATAGAACCTGGGACGTAGCATAGAGAAATGACCAGAAAGTTACTCATATCAGGGGATAATTTTAAAGCTAGAAGTTTTTGTGATTTTAAGGCACAAAGGCCTGAATTCAAGTTTTCTTGTGCATTAATTCATTCTGTTTTGAGATCTTTCGTCCTTACTGTGATCCAAAGGCTATCCAGGATCAGAGATAACTCCTGGTGGGGTAGAAAGAAATCCTATAGTGCTAAAAAGGCTTTGAGGGAGATCATATTACTGAGAGTATCCCAGGGTGCAAAAAGACATAGGAGATCACATTTAGAACTTCACACCTTTAAAATAGTGTCTAGACCTTACTGATTAAGGGTGATACACTTCCACTATACTTTCAAACCTTTTCTTTTATGCCACAAATGCTGTGAAAATGGCAGATACATGATTAGGTCTTTAATTTCCCTATCTTATTTTACAAAATATGTCCCTCTTGTGTGGAAAGCTTATTATCTATTTTGCCATTGGAATCATTCTTTATTTACATACAATCAAATATTTGTTACATATTTGTATAAATGTTTATGCTTTTTAGCATCTCTTATGAAAAATATGCGTTGGCTAATAAAAAATTCTCTTACCTGGACAGAGATAGAACTTCAGACTTAAACCTGAGACTTGGTATACATAAGAAGGGATGGAAGGACAATCCAGGAAACTACAGACCTGTTAGACTCACCTCAGTTCCAGGTAAAGTTATGCAAGAGATAGTACTGGGTGATATCATGCAACACTTGCAGGATGGCCAAGAGATCAAGCCCAGTCAGCATGGATTCAGAAGGGGTAGGTCTTGCTTGACCAACCAGACCTCCTTTTATGACCAAGTAACTCACCTGGTAGATGTGAGCAAGGCTGTGGATTTGTGTATCTGGATTTCAATGAAGTTTTTGACACAGTCTCTCATTATATACTCCTGGAGAAGATGATAGTAAGGGGCTTAGATAGGAATATTCTGTGCTGGGTCAGGAACTGATTGGATGGTCGAGCCCAGAGAGTGGTAGTTAATGGTGTCACATCCAGACGGCAGCCAGTTACTAGTGGGGTCCCCCAGGGATCAATCTTGAGTCTGGTCCTGTTTAATATCTTTATTGATGATATTGATGATGGGATTGAGTCCATCATGANGCTTGTGGGCCTGATCCCAGGATGGGCGTTCACTTGGGAGTTGCACTAGATGACCCTTCCAACTCAGAATAACCTGTGAACTGTGAACAAGGATGATAAAGGGGTTGGAGGATAAGCCCTATGAGGAGCGGCTTAGGGAGCTGGGTCTATTTCGTCTGGAAAAGAGGAGGCTCAGGTGTGATCTTATCACTGTCTATAACTACCTAAAAGGAGGTTGTAGACAGGCAGGATTCAGTCTTTTCGCTCTGGCCATCGGAGATAGAATAAGACGTCATGGTCTTAAGCTCCAACAAGGGAGTATTAGGGAAAAGTTTTTTACTGAAAGAGATTCTGCTTCGGAATGCGTTGCCCATGGAGGTGGTTGAATCACCATCCCTGGAGGTGTTTAAGTGTAGACTGGATGAGGTGTTGAGGGCCATGATATAATTGTTATAGCTGTTAGGTTTTAGTTGGATTATAAGTTGGACTGGATGATCTTCAAGGTCTTTTCCAACCTTATCAACACAGTGATACTGTGGTATGGCATGAGCAAAAGCAACTACTTTTGGCATGGAGCAGGCAGGATGTAAAACAAATATGAATTTTTATTAGGCTTAAAAGAATCAGGATGTCTTGAGTCATGTAGAGAGGAAAATACATTTATTTTACCTTGGTTGTTATTTTTCCCCTGAATTTAAATTTACATTAAACGTGCTACACGTGTGTCATGATGGTTATGATACTTGAGGTTCAAATCTACTCAATTTCCTGACATCCTTCCCCTTAACTTATTTTAGTAGTGTAGACAGGAAGCCTTACGTATTATTCACCTAAGGTATGATTCTGTAAGATCACGTTGCCATTGTGTAGACAAAGTGTGTCATGATTTACCTAAATTTGAAACACTTTGGCAGTATTCGCCAGTGCTATCTGATGACCCACATGCTAAATGTCACTGGTAGTCCTGACATCAGTTACAATCTTGGTTTTCCTATCAGTGATTGGGTGAGTCATCTTGTGGGTGCATTGTTTTTCATCTTTCTTACTGTATCAATGACACTTTTTATTCTCATGTTTTGTCAGACTCCACTTCTGTTCACACTATAGAGTGAGAGTGAAAAATGTAGGTCTTTCACAGAGAAAGAGGTGTCAGTTCACAACAGCCAGCTTTGCCTAAACTGGCTGTTTGGCTGTGGGCAGCTACCTCATTGGTACAAAAGCTGGAGAGAGAAGCTGAGAAAGTAACAAGATTTAATGGATAGAATTTGAAGGCAGACAAACTAAACTAGAAACAAGTTTGAAAATTAGAAAACAAGAAAAAGAAACCATAGCTATTTGCAAAAAACAGCAGGGCAGCCATCATTCCCTGACCAATGTGAGGGGGCCACGGGACACTGGGCATGAGAGCTGAGCTTCCCCTGTGGTGGGGAGGAGCTGATCTCGGTCCAGGTGCTTCCCACCTGTGGGTATTTAAACCATTATCATTCTCAGGAACATGGCGAACTGGAGCGTGGTTAACAGGAGTAGGTAAACAAGGGCCTAACTGCTGGGGGCTTGGAGCAAGTGCAGGTGGCTTGGAGCAAATGTGCAGGGCTGGAGCAACTGCAGGGGTCTTGGAGCAACTGCAGGAGGCAGTGACTAAGAGGCGATTAGTGCAGCAGTTTGTGTGGGCAGGTAGGGTGGGCAGGCAGGGTTGCAGACACTGTCTTGGTAGGTGACGTCTCTCCATGTTTTCACCCTCCCAACTCTCCCCCTGTCACTAATGGCTAGAACCCGATGGATGAAAGCCAAGGTTGGCACCACAAGGGAGGTTCAGACCCAAACAACCTCTGTGTCAATGGATGTGTCTGTCCAGACTCCAGGCTGCAGGGAATGCTTGAGCCCAATGGCTGAACAGGAAGACAGCCTGCAAAACACCTGTGTCCGATGTGAGGCGGTAGATTACCTACTCGGCATGATAGCAGAGCTGAAGGAAGAGGTTGAAACACTGAGGAGTGTGCAAGATAGTGAAAGAGAAATAGATTGTGATTATGTTTACTACTTTGGGGTGTGCGTTCGGTCTCTGTACAGGGGTTGGATGGTGAGTTGGACTAGATGATCCTTGTGGGTCCCTTCCAACTCATAATATTCTGTGATTCTGTGATTCTGTGACCTGTGCACTTCCAACCTTTAGACCTCAAGAGTCAGAGGAGTGTCATGCACCTCACATTCCCCAACATGAGGTAGAAGAAAGGAACCCACAGAATGAGGGGAAGTGGGAAAAAGTCTCCTTCCATGGGGGTAAGGAATCTCTCTCCTGTCCACCACCATCTTTTCAGATGCCACTCTTTGAGTTGCCCCTGCAGAACAGGTTCGGGGTCCTGGAGTTTGGGGATCAGGAGGATGACACGGAAGGAGGCATTCCACCTAGTAAATCACTAGGAACTACCTTTTCTACCAAGCAAATCAGAACCTCCACTGTCAAAAAGAAAAGGAGGGTCGTGTTGTTGGGGACTCCCTTCTGAGGGGAATAGAAGGACCTACCTTTCGACCAGATCCATCCCTCAGGGAAGTCTTCTGCCTCCCTGGAGCCTGGGTATGCGATGTTGCCAAGAGGTTGCCAAAACTAAGTTCACATGAAGTGATTTTCCCTATTTGATACAAAGAATATTAGCAACTCACCAGTTATTTCTGTAGCGTATTTTCTATTAGAAAGTATGAAACAACTGAAAATTGTAAATACTTTTAAATGGTGAAGTTATGTCATATAATGCATCAGGAACAGTGTGGTCAGTCGGTCCAGGGAGGTTGTCCTTCCCCTGTACACAGCGCTGGTCAGACCTCATCTGGAGTACTGTGTGCAGTTCTGGGCTCCCCAGTTTAAGAGGGATGTTGAGCTGCTTGAGAGGGTCCGGAGAAGGGCAACGAGGATAGTGAAGGGACTGGAGGGCAGGCCCTATGGGGAGTGACTACAGGAACTGGGATTGTTCAGCCTGGAGAAGAGGAGGCTCAGACGGGACCTCATTGCTGTTTACAACTACCTGCGGGGAGGTTGC
>WEKX01026589.1:94195-113646 GCA_013390025.1 Pitta sordida | reverse complement strand
AACCTGTTCTGTAGAGGTAACTCATAGCATGGCATCTGAAAAGGTGGCGGTGCACTCTAAATGGAAAGCCAGGAACCATGTTCTAAAAAATGAGAATCTCAATTCAGAAGCACCAGAGCAGAGATGAAAGGAATGGACTGTAAAAGGGAAGGTGGAAGTAGAGAAAGGTAATTGCACTATTTCTCAGCTGAGTTTAAGTGTAATATGTTTGGACAGAAATGAGAGCTTGACTCATGTTTTGTTCAAGTGGATCTCCTTATTCTTTGTAAATGTCACAGCAGAACTGAGTCCCGTGGGTAACATAAAGCCAGTGTCCTAGTGACTGGACGAGGAGCTTAGTGACATGGTCTAGCTGGGGGGTGTAGGGCTGGATGATCCTGAGCCCCTTCCGGCTCAGAGTGGCCTGCTAGCCTGTGAGGGATCTAGGTTGGTGTTACCGCTCTGGGATGTGCTCTCGGTCTTTGTACGGGTGTTAGATGGTGAGTTGGACTAGATGATCCTTGTGGGTCCCTTCCAACTCATAATATTCTGTGATTCTGTGATTCTGTGATTCTTTCATTAAAAGCAGTAGGAGTCTTCCTACTGATCTTCCTGGACTTGGGCTGCAGCCTCAGCATCCCAGCTCTGCCTCACTGTTTCTGTCAGGTTAAAGCCTGACAGAGGCAGTAAAACAGCTCAAGTCTGACTCAGTAACTCACAAACTGCTATATTAATTTAAAATTGCCACCTGCATCTGTTGAATGCAACACCAAAACTCTGAACTGTGGCAGTTGCAGTGCAGGGCTGCCACCCATCGTACCACCTTATGCTGTGAGGAGATCAACTCTAGCAGAGAAGTGGCATGAAGAGATCGGAAAAAGAGCTTCCTCAGCTGCAATAGCTCCACTGCCATCAAAAAACCCTCAGTGGTAATCAAGAATGAGTGGCCAGGAAGACACAGCCCCATGCACCCCAGCACTAGTGGAGCTCTGCATACAGGAGTGGCATGAGAGGAAGGGCAGGCAGTGGTAAGTGAAGAAGACAAATTAGCATCATTAGAGAGCAGCACAAAAAAAAGGAAGCCAAATGAGAGGGATGAGGGAAAAAGTCACATAAATCTTCATCTCCTTTGTGTATCATATTAATTTGCACGGTTGTTATTTTTGTGAGGAGATACTTTTTCCTGAGGAGTAATCTGTCTGTCTTCATTAGCCCCTGGTTCAGCAAACCCCAGCTAGCAATGATGACCTCCAATTGTCCTTCCCGAAAGGTGCCATTCCCGCATTCCAGGTTTTACACAGCATGTTTCATTGTTTGCAATGTTTGATAGTGCAGATTGGCTGCACTGGTGCAAAATAAGGGATTTGAGCCTCAGTGTATCTGTGACTCCACTGACTTCAGTGGTGTTGCACTGATTTATAGCAGCTGGACACCAGGCACTGAATTTTACTGCATTAAAAACGAATGGGACAGATTTTACTGTGCCCGTTAAAACTCTCCATTTAAGACTTAGAGTACAACAATTAAAGGTCATTAAAACTATCCACTAAAATTATTAATACATTTTGTTCTGCACAATGTGAAAATCTCTTGCTGTTTCCTTATCTTTCATCTCTTGTTTTAAAGACATTGATTTATTAGTATACAACTTAGGTAAACTGAGAAATCCTAATGCTCAGACTTCTTACATGTGACTTCTGAGTCTCATTTCTCAAATGTACAGCACAGTTAATTTGGCAGTTATGACAGATTTAATTAGGAATCAATTTTTCAACAGTTCATCTACTGCAGCATTATTTCAGTAGTGTTTCTCTCTTTTATGCTTAGATTAACACAGACTGAACTACAACTTTAAATTTTGTTTTGGTATATGTCAGGCAATGTGACAGCTTGACTTTATTCTCTGTGAAAACAAATAAATACACACCAGTCAGAAAAATTATTAGAAAAACAAAGCACTTTTGAATGATAATCACGCCTCTCAATAAAGCCTGCCTTGTTCCCCAAGTCATTTAATTTGCCTTTTTCACTGAGACTTACAAATCCACTTGTAAATTTTTTCTGCATGATCATATAAAGATAAAAAGGGATTCTGTGACCCTACTATAATGTGATTTCAAGCAAACACTCTAAGGAAGTTTTTAAGCAATGAAATTGCAAATGTGCATAGGTTTAATTGCTAATCTCTTCAGTAATACATATATGTATTTAAAATGTGAGTCACAAATGTATTCCATTATTTTTCTCCACTCCTATATTTCAAAAACAATGTTTTCAGAATGAATGGTTGTTTCTAGTACTATAGATCTTTCTAAGGAATCTTTATTAAATATTGCTTTCTTTAATTAAAAGTACTGTTCTACCTCCACTTTCAGACCATTCAGCTCTGATTTTTGTGTAATTGATGCAAATGTGTCGTGGTTCAACCCTGGCTGGACGCCAGAGATTCACCCACAACCTCTCCCGGAGGGAAAAAAATGGGAAAAAAAAAACTTATCACAGGTAAAACAAGGCAAACTACAAGTGAGGAATATATAGGATTTATTAACTAACAAGATCAGAACTTAATACGAGAAGCATCATTTTAGAGGCAACCTTTTCCCTCCACCCCTCCTTCTCTTATAACAGATCTCATATTCACTTTTTTCTTCCAGGACAAAAAGGAGGAACAGGGATAGGGGTAAAACCAGGCTTGTTGGTATTTCTGACCAGGTTTAGAGTAGGAACCATCTCTCTGCCCTTCCATAAAGTCCTCTCTCTCTCTCTCTCTCACGAGAGGAAAAGTCTTTCATGACCCTTTCCCAAGTGAGATCTCGACCCAGGGATGACAGCTCTTCCATTCTCTGTTGCCCAAGAGTCACAGCAGAGGATGCAGTTTTTTAAGCACTGGCTTTTTCCTGCATCATTATGAGCCCATCCCAAAGTACATAAATCAGATCCTACTACAATGCAATTCTGTCACAAAATGTCTGTCCAAAGGATCTCTGCCGAGCTCAGCTCCGGCTCCGTGTTTCTGGGGTCTCAAAACATCTGCAGCTTTTGCAGCATGATCCTCCATCTCCAGCGTGGCCTCAGGTGGATTCTGCATCGTTGGCCCCTCTCTCTCCATTCCATAGGCTGGCAGGCAGACAGTCTGCTTCACTATGGTCCATTCTACGAGCAGCAGTGAGATGCCTGGAATCCGCTCAACCCCTTCTCTAGTAGGCCTGGTGGGGCCTTCATAGCTTTCAGCTTCTCACACACGTCCTGATCCGGCCACCTACTTTCTGTTACTAGGGTTTTTTTCCTTTCTCAAATATGTTATTCACAGAGACATCCCTATCTGTAAGACCTTGATTTCCATGGCAGCGATGGAGGCCCAGGCAGGAGCTGCTAACCTCCTTGCTACCAGAGGAAAAAAAACCAAACTGGGACATGGAGCATGTAATAGCACTTTGTAAAATGCATGAAAAATGGCTTTAGGACTTCCTACTTATCACAGAAATAAGAATAAAGAGAATTTCAGAAGTTCAAGAACGTTAAGAACACACAAGGTGATTTAATTCATTCACTGATCAAAATGTCTTTAGGTTCTTCATCGGCCTTCAAGACTGAATGGGTGCTGCCTCAGGAAAGAAATAACCCCATACACTGGGTACAGGCAGGGGTGTGACCTTCTGGAAAGCAGCTCAATGGAGAAGGACATTTTAGCATATCACAAAGAAGGGTAATGTTAAAAGGGACACAGTGAATCACCTGGTCCAACCTCCCTCCACAAGCAGGGTCACCCTATAGCACATGGACCTTAGCAAAGCCTTTGACGTGGTTTCCCATGGTAAACATCAGAAGAAACTCCCAGAGCATGGGTTGGATAGGAGCATTCTGTGTTGGGTTAGGAATTCGTTGGATGGACAAGCTCAGAGAGTGTTGGTAAATGGTGCCACATCCAACTGGTGGCCGGCCACTAGTGGAGACCCAAAGGGATCAGAGCTTGGCCCAGCACTATTTAATATCTTTATTGATGATATGGACGGGCCAATTGAGTCCATCATTAGCAAGTTTGCAGATGATACCAAGTTGTGGGCAAATGTTGAACTGCCGGGAGGGACCTCAATAGGCTAGAGAAATAGGCAGATTCTAACAATATGCGATTTTAAAAGTCCAAATGCTGGGCTCTTCACTATCGGCTGGAGGAAAAGTGGCTGGAGAGTGGTGAAATGGAGCGGGATTTGGGAGTACTGGTTGACAGAAAATGTAATGTGAGCCAACAGTGTGCCCAGAAGGCTAAGAGGGCAAATGGCATCCTGGCCTGTATCAGGAACAGTGTGGCCAGTAGGACTAGGGAAGTTATTCTTCCCTTATACTCAGAACTGGTCAGATCACATCTTGAGTACTGTGTCCATTTCTGGGCTCCCCAGTTTAAGAAAGATGTTGAACAGCTTGAGAGGGTCCAGAGAAGAGCGACAAGGATGGTGAAAGGAGTGGAGAACAAGCCCTGTGGGGAGTGGCTGAGGGAGCTGGGATTGTTCAGCTTGGAGGAGACTCAGAGGTGACCTCATTGCTGTTTACAACTACCTGAAGGGAAGCTGCAGTCGTGTGAATGTAAATCTCTTCTCTCGGGTGGCCAGCACCAGAATGAGAGGACATGGCTTTAAGCTACGCCAGGCAAGGTTTAGACTGGATGTTAGGAAGAGCTTTTTCACAGAGGGAGTGATCTCTCATTGGAATGGCCTGCCCAGGGAGGTGGTGGAATCACCATCCCTGGAGGTATTTAAGAAAAGACTGGATGAGGAACTCAGTGACATGGTCTAGCCATTGGGAAGCTCGGATAGATGGAGCACGGTGCCCATGGCTACGGGGTTATGTGTTTGATCCCTGTGTGAGTGTTCATTTCATGATCCTTGTGGGTCCTTTTCAACTTGGAATATCCTGTGATTCTGTGATGTTGCATATGTAGACCAGACTATCAACAGCATGCAGGCCTAGGAATCAGGAGCTCCGAGCTCCGCAGGGCACTTACCGCCTCCGAAGCAAAGCCACAGCACAACAGCAGCCTCTGCTGCTCTCTCTGGCAGTCAACTTCTCGGGAATGCTGAGAAGCAGTGTGGTCACTCCATGACTCTCCATACCCTCCTTGCTTCTGAAACATATTAAATGGGAAGCCATGCAAGGCACTGCACTATGTATTGCTCTCTGAGCAATGGGGCACTCCCTGAACAGAGGCTCCTGGGCAGAGATGTTTGTGACCTCTTCAAACAACTGCACTGCAGTGCTGTCTCCAGTGGTGTAGATCTCTGTAACCCTTTCTGGCCATATAGTCTTAGAAGTAAGATGACAGATTTGTCAGTCACTTACAATTAATCTTTCCCACAAACCTATTCACTGTGACAGTAAACACTCACATTCAGCTAACCTCATTTTGAAAAATTACTTGAAGGCAAATTGTTGAAAAACAGACAGGCTACTTCAAATGGGAACAGTGAAATCAGTGCCTATGCTGATTTGCCTTAGGTTTGGATACAAGGTCATAGAGTAGCAGAAATGAGAAAATCAGCTTATGCTGTATAATGGGATAATTTGAATAAGAAAATTGCTAATTTTCATCTCTTCTTCACAGAGAACCTAACTTCCTCCCTCCACAGGTTGTCCTCAGCTCAGCTCAGCCATATAGTCCTATACCCCATACAGGAAATTAACTTTTCTGGTCACCCAACTGATCAAAGCTAGAAAACTGCCTGGTTCCAATCAACCTGTAAAGAGTTTGTGACTACTCCCACAAACCTCCTGAAGCAAAGGGGTGAGAGAGGTTCAGATTAAGGAGTGAAGCATTGAGATTTTATGTGGAGCCCTTATGCCAGAAGCATTAGTGACCCTGATAAAGCATTATTTTCCATGCTGTGATATTAGTTTGGAAGTATGAGGCACTACCATCAAAAAACACACCTACTGGTACAGAAGTAGCTCTTCTGTGCTATATGCATAATGAGTGTAATTCCAGTATATTTTGCAACGGCTCTACTCCTTCTCAAGTCCCTGAGCAACAACAATATTCAAATTCATCACCTTCGCCAGCTAGTGCTATTTTTTGAGCATACAAAATGTCACCAGATGGATTAGATGTCAGATTTTGGAAGGTCATTTGCAACATCACATTTTGGGAGCATCAACCATGTACTTATTTACTGAGCACTCAGCACTTAGTCAAATCATTTCCATGTTACCGTACAACAATGAGCCGCTCTGGTCACACTTCTGCAGGTCAAGACTGCAAACATTATGAAAAAGTCCTACAAGCTGACCTCCTGTGCTTGCAGTACCATTTGACACTCAAGAAAGATTTTATCATGTCTGTGTTACATGTTTTTAGCAGCTTATCAGAGCCACCAGCCGAAAAGCATCCTCAAACAGAGAGGATAAAAAATGTTACTGTTCTTATAGTTTATGTACTTAAGTGCAAGAACTGCAAAAATGACCTGTAAGCCTTCCAGTACTATAGCAATCGATCACTTTACCACGTCTGTAGAATATGCCAGAAATTCTTTCTCCTAGATCTGCAAGTGTCCTTGGAACACATGTCCACTGAGTGTCTATCTACTATTTCTTGACATGAACTTTTCATATTTAATAGAAATTCCAAATTCATAAAATATTCCCATTAGAGTGCCTTTTAAGTGAAGCACTTGGAAGCAGGTACCTGGAAGAGGTCAGTAAGGCATCAAAATTTAAAAAAGTTAATTTCTTCTTTAATCTGTTTCAAAAGGACTAATTCTACTTCAGAACCCAGCTATTTTAGGTTGTGTAATTGAAAACTCTACACATTCAGGAAGGGAAAGAGTAGTCCAGAAACATCACGAAAATTATTTAATTTAACATACAAGTGCCTAGGAAATCCATTATTTGGGGATTAATAATATCAGAGAGGATACACATGATCTCACCTGCTCTCTCTCTGTTTCATTCTCTTAAGAAAGAAAAATATCCATTGCAATTCCAGACTCTTTCCTCTCTCAATGCAGGAGAGGATTGTCTAGAATTTGTTTTATTTTTCAATTCCATAACAATACTCACATAAATAATCACAGAATATTCTGAGTTGGAAGGAACCCACAAGGATCATCTTAAACAGTACCACTGCCTCCCGGTAGGTATTGAACCCCGATCTCCCACATGAGAGGTGGGGACACTTACCACAATACTAAAGTGGATTTATACATTAGTAAATGAAAAAAATTAAGTAATTACAGATAAATGCCTTCGGTAATAACTTCTCTCCAGAGTATTTTAAAGTGTTCTGAATATCAGCATTTTGTTCAGATAAGAAGCTCTTAATTATAGTTTTAATTGACTATTGATACTTAACTACATGTGTTTGCAGGGAAAACATTCTGTAAGAATAATTATACGCTACATTAAAAAATACACAGTCATTTCTGTTTCCATTGTGCAGTTTATTCAGTTTCAAATTAGAAAAAAATTACTATGTATTTGACAATTTCCATGCACAAACTCAAACATTTCAGCCAAAAAAGTATTGATTTTCTCCAGTCTTGTATTAAGGCTTTCAAGAATTTCACCTAGGCAAACAAATATCTTGATTTTAAAAAAACCCAACTCAATCAAAATAGAGAGACAAGCTACAACCCAGATTTATTTCTGTTAACAAATACGACAACAGTGAGTCCTGGTAGTCTGCAGTTGCATTCCTTATCTTTTCAGTTGTGTATAGCTGATAGGAGTCTTAAGTGATTGGGGAAGAGCTATCTTCAGCAAAAGTTTTCTTCAACAGTGTCTTGATTTGGAGTGCTGAATAAGCCATTGTAATGTTATGTCTGCCAGGATAGATGAAACAAAATTAAAAACTCAACACCCTGTTTGCAAGGAGCAGAAGCACAGCATAACACCAGCAGATTAATACAAATACACCAATCTAACAAAACCCAACCACAGGCTCTCATTTACACATAATTTAAGCTCAGAACTTGAACCTCCAGGTAGGTTTGTTCTTGCTCTTTTTGGTATGTTTTTAAATTATGTGCATTTTTTTATTCTTAAAATATGATGATTGACATCAAGTTCTCTAAACCACAGATGAGGAACTGTTGAAAAAGCAAAGATTTAAGATGACCATAAAATAAACTGTAAAATCCAGAGTAGAATGAAATTCTATGTGCGAACAAAGGCAGAAATACACAAAAAGAAGGAATGAGAAGGGCAAACATGTGACAATATATTAAATACAATATATTAAAAAGTGATTTAGGGAGGTTGTAGGAGTACAAGGTCTCTGAAAGACATGTAACACTGAACTAAAATTTGATAGCTGATATTGGCACCCCTCCTGATGTAATCTAATGTATTGCCCTGAAAACTGCAGCAGTTCACAAACAGATTCATGAGCAGATTAGATATTTTTGCCTCAAGGCAGTAACATCTGTCAGGAAGGCAGGAAGGATGCCAGAGGGCAGCAACAGCTCTAGCCCTCAAATTGAAATTTGTTGCCGTATTTGTACTTAAGACAGAACTCTATGAATATCCTTGCAGAGCAGCTTAGGCACTGAGTCTCTAGATAAAAATATTCCTCTGCATCTAATGCAAAGCTAACAACTGTATCATAATCTTCCACAGTCTCTCAGGACACAGAAACTAGGAGCCTTACACTTACACCTCCTGATGAGACCAGTTAGGTAGGCTGCAGTTTGCCCTGAAAAATGAGTATCATCTCATTCAACTTCATTGACATCAGTCAAGAATGCAGAGGAAGAAGACAGCTCCCACTCTTCTCCTTAACAGACTGCTAGTTTCATCATTTTAATAAGCTAAATATATTTTCATTATAGTCTTTCATTATAAATGGTACTTCCCAGCCTTTGATCTCCCTAAGTTCTTGTCCAACCTCTTTTCAGTTTCTCAAGGTCTTCCTCAAAATATGGTACACAGTGCACCAGCAATGCCTGCACAGTTCCAAGCACAAATGATGTACATAGTCTGCTCCCATTTTTATTTTTTTTTTTTTGCAAAAGATTCAGGAATCAGGCTGGCATTTCTAGGCACAATGTTACACTGCAAGATACTTGACTGGTTCTGTTAGGATTTGCACAGGTAAGTTAGGTACACAGTTCTGCATTAATGATCGTTCTTTTCATTATTTTCCCATTTGCAAATTTTAGCATGCTTTTTTTGGCATGCTCTTCTCCTCAGGATATCCATATAAATGAACTGGGATCAAACCCTATTTTCTGCAGGATTCTTTCAGAAGTTAAGCTGGTTTTAGCAGTTTCCAGTCACAATACCATTTCTGAAAACCTTCACTGCAGCCTTGCCAGTTTGATGAGGATCAAGCATAGCATTTTGAAAACATCAACCACCTTCACTGTCCTTCACCTACCGAGGTTATCCTATGTTGTCTTCCACAGTCCTTTTATCCTGAGGTCTAATCTTCCCCAGTGTAACAGTACATTCTACAGTGTATTGCCCTCACTTTGAGGTAACAGTTGCACCCCAAGCTGCAGCAGACCTGGCCCTGGCTTCCTTCAAATTAACACATCCAAGTCATGTACACCACTTCCAGGAGAAGCCCTCACTGCCTAACTTTAAATGTGCTTTTCCAAGGTCCTTGTCAAATTAACTTCTCATAGAACAAGATAATTCTACAAATTACTTTTAAATTACACATAATTCTATGATGAAACAAATACAGTTGCACACAATATTTGCAAAATATCTTTTGATGTAAGATAAGATTTTCAATAATATATTAGGAGTAGATGTTACAATCTCATTAACATTTTTAAGATCTGATCCAAAGTTCAGAGCACATATTGATGATGTTGGAAGAAGCTTACCGATGTTATCCTTCTCTTTACAGGAAATAGAATAGCAACAGATTTCTCTGTCTTGAATAGCTGAAAGGTTTCTACAGAAAAAAAAAAAGTACAGTTATAATGCCACAAGAACTGACAACAGGAATTTCCATTAAATTATATGTTTCTGCTTTTTTACTCAGTGGGTTCAACTCTGTTCTCAGATGTTAAATTCTCATAATATGCCAACCAGAAAACTACATATTTCTTAAAACTATAAAGATTAAAAAGTTATAAAGTAATTTCACAAAAATTCAAATTCTCATTGTCAGTGTAAAAGTGAGTACTAAAACCACAGAAATCCATGAGCTAAAACCAACATTTCATAGTGGCAATCAATTATTTCCCATGTCTTATCATTCACCTTTTTTCATTTAGAATTCAGAGTTTTATCTCCAGTAACTCATAATCAAGTAACACTACTCAAATTATCACACCATTTATCTGCAGGATGTTTACTATATCACACTTAATGTATTAGATCTGATTCCTATTGAAAGGATGTCCCTACACTGAGGAAGAACATGATTCTTAATTAACTTCTTTCTGGGAATTTCCCTACCTTCCTCAGAGTTTCTGAGAACTTTGTTATTTTTTTCACTTATTCATCTTCACACAAGTGACACATACATGCACAAAAAAAGGTTATGTTCCTGAAGCAGATGGGGAGTGGAGGCATTGGGAAGGGAAGAGTCCTGAGACCACAAGGGACTTTAATAAAGTTAAGAACTAAATAGTGACCTCCTTCGACTTCAGGAGAGCAGACTTGGCCTCTTCAGGGATCTGCTTGGAAAAATTCCATGGAATAAGGTCCTGTAGCAAAGAAGTGTTTGAGAAAGCTGGTTAATATTCAAAGGTCATCTCCAAGCTTAAGAGTAGCCCATCCTAACAAGTCTGGAAAAGAAGCCAGACAGCATCAAGAGAATGAACTATAAGCTCCTAGCAGTAATAAAAAGGAAGTATATAGAAGGTGGAAGCAAAGATAGGTAACCTGGGAGGAATACAGAAACATTGTCCAAACATGCAGAGACAAGCTAGGACAGTCAAAGCCTCAATGGAGTTGGATCTTGTGAAGAATGTCAAAGAAATCTAAAAGGGCTTCTAAAAGTGTCACTTCTAAAAGTGGCAAATGGAAGACAGGAGAAAATGTGAGCCCATTGCTCAACGGGACCGAGGACTTGGCTACACACGTAGCCAAACACTACCTTTGAAAATGCTGCCTTTGGTAGCAGGATTAGCCTACATATCCCAGTCCCCAGACATCCAAGGTAAGTCAGGACCAAGGAAGTTGTACCCTTCACAAAAGGTCAGGCAATAAATAAGCAAACTGGACGTAGAGAAATATGTTTGCCCTGGTGGGATCTACCTACAAGTCGTAAAGGAGATGGCTGATGTCATTGTGAGGCCACCCTCAATAACTTTTGAACAATCATGTAGACTGGGAGAGATGCCTAAGAGCAGAGGAAAGCAAATGACACTCTTCAAAAAAGGCAAGAAGGAGGACACAGGGAAGTACATCAGGAAGACAGGAAGTACATACCGGAAGACAGTCAAGTCTCCACTGCTGAAGAAATGGTCTGACAGGGACCTCATGCAGTTCAACCAAGGGAAGTGTAAAGTTCTGCCCTTGGGAAGGAACAAATCCAGATTCCAGGACATGCTGGAGACCGACTGTCTGGGAAAGCAGCTTTGCAGAAAAGGACCTGTGCCAGTGTGGCAAAAAAGGTTAATGGTATTGTGGGGTGCATTAAGAGTGCTGCCAGCAGGCTGAAAGAGGTGATCCTTCCCCTCTGCTTAGCACTGGTAAAGCTACACCTGTGTCGAGTTATGGTCCCCCCAGTAAATGACGGATGTGAAGCTACTGGAGAAAGTCCAATATAGGACCACTAAAACCATTAAGGAACTGGAGCAACTTGCATATTAAGAAAAGCTGAGAGAGCTGAGACTGATTAGCCTAGAGAAGAAAAGGCTTAAGGACCCACATCTCATCAATGTGTACAAAAATCTAAAGGGAGGCTGTAAAGAAGATGGAGTGCATTGACAGGACAAGAGGTAATGGTCACAAACTGAAACACAAGAGGCTCTCTCTGAAGACACCTTTTTACCTCTGAGAGCGGCCAAGCACTAGCAAAGGTTGCCGAGAGAGGCTGCAAAGTTTCCCTCCTTGGAGACACTCAAAATCTCTCTGGACATGGTCCAGGGCAATCAGCAAAAGGCTTTGCTTAAGCAAGTGGGTAGACAAGATGACCTCGAGACTCCTTCCAACCTCAGCCATTCTGTGTGCACCGGTTTAGTTGTCTGAACTTTGAACCATCCTTACTACATCAAACTTTCACTTCTAGTATTTAAAATTATGTGACTTGTGACATAGAATCCTGTTCTACAAAATTAGTGCTATATTGACCATTTTTATGAAATTGTGTACTTTCTTTACAATTACCCTTACAACCCATCAGTTTGTTAGTTTCGGTAATCCAGAAGTGTATGTTTTGGATATAAGCCAAAAATATCTGAATTGCTTACATTTGCTGTCACTACAATGCACTCTGAAAAGTCTAAGTGACCCTATTACCATCCATCACAGTCCTAGCTTCAATGATGGGAAAACAAGAATATCTGAAAGAAGTTTATACAATTGAAACAATAATCAAGACAGCTTCAAATCTACCGCAGTCAGTTACCAGTCTAGATTATTATGTCAATTGCTAGCATACCACAAAGTGGAATATCTGAGAATGTAAAATGGAGTCCTTCATAGCCAGTTATTGCCGTGGACTACCAATGATTTTCGCTTACATATCAAATTTAATAGCATCTCAGCCTTTCACAAGAGTCAGCTACTTACAATTTCTCAATTAACTGCTTCTCATCCAGTGCACCTGGGAGATCTCTTTTATTTCCAAGAACTAACACCTGAAAGAAATAATTCATATGCATATTAAATCCAGGAGCAATAAAAATTTATTTTTGTCTTTATCTGTTTGTTGGCATTATTCTGGTTCTTGCAGCTTAGTATTTAGAATGCAATAGAGGACATATTCAAAATTATCAATAACTGTGGGAGCATCATGGAAATCCCACTCCTAGTCAGGGCCAGATGCTGAATGTACAACCTCCAAAAACTGGATTCAATTATTTCTGGGTGTATTAGTATCAGAATTCTCCTCTGGAATTGAATCCCTCCATTCTGAATGGCATTACAGGATGGTGTTATATTGAATGTAACTGAACATGCAAGAGAGCATGTACCAGGTGCACTCAAGCCACCAGAATGTTAATCGAAAGTAGAGCCCTAGTAGTAGAAGCTAGGTCTTAAAGACCCAGACATGATTCTCTCTACTATTTTGCTTCTCTGCTTTTTAATGTTGACATACTGAACAGCCCAGCATTCGAATCATGTATCACTCAAGCACCAGTCAAATGACCAATTCCTTTCTCTCCTCTTTGAGTATTCATGGTAGAAACCTGAAAGGGAGCTACAGTAAGTCCTCTCCACTTCACGCCTCCCAGATAGCGGCTTCATCTCTACGTGGCGTGATTTTTCAGCGATTAAGGAGGCCCGTTTCATGACTGCGCCTGCGCAAACTGACAGTCATGAATATTCAATTTAGACAGTCATGAATATTCAAATCAACCCCCACACCACGCCGCATGGACCATGGGCGCACTGCTTTGCCTGTGCTGCGCCCGCCCTGCTGTGCTCTAAGGTAAGTGGCCACAGTTTTGCCGGCACTGCATTCGGCCCGCCCCATCCCGCTCCACTCGGAGCAAAGCGGCTGCAGCAGGTCCGCTCTGAGTGGTACCCCCCACACACTCGGCTCAGAGCGGAGAGGCTTCATGCAATTATGAAAGATCCACATACTCTCAGGTTAGATGTGGTGTCCGAGACTTTCTCGGGGTAGATGTCTCCCCCGAGTATGGAGAGACCAGGTCTACCTACCCGGAGAGACAATGGAACAGTGGCACGGACAGCCCCCTGTACCAGTGTCCCCATCCAAGCGGAAAAGGGGTTTTTCCCAGTGTAGGGTGGCTGTGGGCACTGGGATGCACCGACACACAGCAGGGCAATGCCAAAACAGCTCTGAAGCACCAAGGGCGATGTGAGGGTGCGGGGTAAATTTGCATATTAATGAGCTGCCATTCTACGCAGACGGAGGGCTGCGCAGGGGGGCACCAAGACCCGCAGCACCATGGTATTAAAGGGCCGACTGTATTAGATATTAAGTCTGACAAATGCAGAACATTTACTGAAAAGGTGCTGGAACTTCAGGGCTCCCACTTAATACTTAAGGCTTCAAGTATAAATGAAGGTCAGTTAAAAGGGTTGAGCACATTCTAAGATAAAGTAAGCAATGTAAGGTTTTTCTTCTTATGATTGCATTAATGTCTTCCAGATGTGCTCCAATTCTAAGTCAAGACTTTCCCATTATTTCTCATGAATCTGGAATGTGTTAAACTCATTACTGCAGTCTCAGATTAATAAAGTTACTACGAAATCTATAATACCAAAGCCTGAGCACAATAAATTGAAAGAAGTTCAATACTAGTTACTACCTATGAAATAAAAGTAAGTAAAAAATATATCAGTGGACCTTAGAAATTATTGTGCTGGTCATGCTGGGTATGTGGAATACAATATTATAACATATAAAAGGAACTTAAATAATTCTGAAGATACGAGAGAGCTATCATTTTGCGAAGGAAAAGTGAGAAGGAAAACAGCATGTGAAGGGAGCACAAAGGATAGGCAATGCCACTCGCCATGAATAGCATGGCTATAGATTTCTGTAGAGTTTGCTCAGTAAGTAATTAACATTAATAACAACAATAATAGCAAACTTTATAAAAAAAGATGGAGAGTCACTTGAAAAAATCTTCTGAGAGAATGGATGTGTTAGAACTTGATTCTCGGAACGCTTTTATGATTGCATACATTTATGATGGTGTATCTACATCCTCAAATGACTTCAGTGACTCGTAGCGGCCAAGTGTCCAAAAAATTGCTTACAAAAAACGGGTCAAGCAGGAGCCATCAATTTGTGAGCAACTTCTTCCTCCAAATCTGTTCTGACCTTTAGACAAGAAACATACAAACACACTGCAGCACTCGTAAGATGCTGCGTCTTCTGGAAAAATATCACAATAATTTTTCTACAAGTGCTCGATCTATTAAAGCTGCATCATATTTAACCTAGCATTTTCAAGAGTCCAGAGGAACCAAGTCATGTGGATATAGGTTACCCTGTCTACATTCTAGTAAGAATAATAACAAAAATACTTACTGGAATTCCATGCAATTGTGGCTTATCTATCAAACTGTGTAGCTCATTCTTTGAAGCTTCTACTTTTTCTAAGTCTGCTGCATCCACCATGTAACTGCAATAAGAATATGGCTATTTATAGTATTGACCATTACTTGTAGAAAGTTGCATTAAAACATCTGAAATGTGACAAATGTCTTTACATTAACAACAGCATTGGAAAATTCCTGAGCTGTAGAAGCCCTGCATTTATTGACACATGAAGATACAGAATTAAATAAAGGGGAAAATGGCCTTGAATATGCAATTATTGATATGTCCAAGTTGCTGGATATGCAAAAGACACTACTTTTATTATACTGTATTGAGTCTTATGTCATGGAGGTGGACAGAAAGAAAAACATCTGTATTATTTATAAATATATGACACTATAATAATAAATACTTCAAAGTACATTTTCTATGGGCATACAAAATAAACTTACACAACTGCATTGACTCCTCTGCAATAACGCTCCCACATGCTTCGAAACCTTGGTTGTCCTCCAATGTCCCATACCTGGAAAAGGTAAAAACACCCCAGCTCCAAAATGTTTTTGAACTACATACACGGCACTAACACAACAGATTAAATGAACTCTTACATGCAGCATGCAGGTTGCAGTGCCAGTGCCAAATTTTTTTTAAGTGATCTTCCTCAAGAGACTGGTCTTCTAGCCAATGGAAGGGGATGGGCACATTCACAGAGCAGCTCGGTACTTTGACAGTAAAAGCTACAAATGCCCATTTGGAAAAGGTTACACTTTCCCACTCACTGAAAGAAAAGTCCTACTCAGACACTAAAGTGTATTACAAAATACAGCCTAAACTCCAGAAAGAGGATCATCATTGTATGAAAACAGTTATGCAATTAAATTTTTTATGTAGCTAGGGAGACCTGAGTTAAGAATGTATCAGACCTTCAGCAGGTAAATACAGATTTTAAATAAAAAAAGAGTAGGTTGGAGAGCAGACTGAGTCCACATAAGGGATGATACATTCTGTGGAGCTCCAATATCCCACAGCTCTCCCACTTGTTCATCAAATGTGCTTTAGAAGATACATGGATTAACTGGCCAGAACTAGAAAAGAAACAGTAGTATAGGGTAGGCTTGAAGTGATTAAGCAGTGACTCTTCAGGAAAGAAAGCTCAAATTCTGTTTGGGATTTTATAAAACTCCAATAATATAAATACTTATGAATCCTATTAGTGTCCAACAATCCCACAGAACTCCTAACTACGAAAAGGCTAACACATTATTTTTCTGTTCAGGAGTTACTTATTCTGCTTGGCTTGCAAAAATTTGGTAATTTTGGTGGATGAGAATAATATTGTTTCAATACTGTTTCCCAAAACAAAATACCAGGGAATATATCTAAGTCATGCAGGTAAGGGCTGTGTGATAATGTAGCTGCTTCAGCTACATCCAAAGAGGTGTGTTACAAGTGACATACCTATTAAAATACAGTGATGAACACTGAAAAATAAGTCATGGATTCATTCCTCTGTCGAGGACAAAGAGAAGAGATTATTTCTTAATTTAATCATATTTAGCTATCAAAACAATAGGCACCATACACCAGATCTAGGAGATGTATACACTACAAAAGAAACCAAATCAGGAAGTCATATACCTAGAAGCAAAATTTTCTTAGGACTTGTCCTCATATTTGCACTATAAATCCAAATGTAATGAACCTGCCGCGGCAACAAGGAGTTGAACAAAAGAGCAAGACTTAGTATACTCTTGGGATAAGGCCTTTTTCAGTTAATGTCCACTATTTTTTTTAATTTCACAGCCCATAAATTGTATTTATGTATCAATTTCTGTATAATTTTCAATATCTTATGTTCATATTTTAGAAAGAGATATTCCCAGCTCACCATTAAAATCCTTCTCTGATTGATACCTTACTATTCTTTCTGACATGAAATTAGTATATCACCTACATGTAGATTGCCTTTGATTCCCTCTATAAAATCAAGAAATGTACATATGAAGGAGCTGAGGAACTTCTGACCATAAGGTGGGTATCAGTTATTATCTGCACTGACACTTGAAGCATGGTTTCAAAAGTCTTAATAAAAGAAACCTTTATAGTATAAAAGCTTGAACGTGAACAGTACACAAATCAGCATCCTGGTTAGATGAAAAACCTTACACCAAGACTAATTATTCCAATAACTCATAAGGACCTTGAAACTATCTGCAGCCATCTGGTGCACATCTGTGTATCTGCAAAAAGAAACTAAATTTTTTGCTTGGTAGATCAGAGAAAAAAGAAAGCGAAGAGGATAGGGTAGGCCAGCAGTCAGATTAGAATTGCAACACTGGTAGCCAAGAAAATCTACCAGACTATGTAGCCTGGACTAATCACAAAATAAATAATACAAGATAAAAAAGCACTAGTTTTGTCCTTGTTTAATGATATAATGTATCAATATAATGATATAATGTATTAAATTGCACTGCTGAACAAGATTACTCTCATTAGGGCAAAAAGTCACCTTGAAACAATGGAAAGTAATTTCCAGTCGATTTCCCTAATCAGTCTTACAGATATTCATTAAAGTATATGAAGGACACAAGATAGACCAGGTGTTTTTAATAGTGCTAATGAACCCAGTTTGTGTCAATATATTTAAATTATCTGAAACAGGGTAAGAAAATAAATGTGTGAAATTAAAAAAAATCCTCACCTCTTTGCCTATGAAACCAAAATGGTTCCAGTAGTAACTGTTTAATACTCTTCAATATACTGAATAGTCAATAAGAGAGTTAACTACTTTATTTGAAACAAATTGCTGCCCCAAAGCACTTTAATGGTACATGACTGAACAGACATAACTGTGAGAATACAAGAGGCACCTAGGAAGGAAAGGAAAGAGGTCTTAGCATTAAAGAAGTTTTCTTGCATGTTCTTCATATATTAACTGGTTTTGTATCTCAGTATTTAATACATATGAAAAAAGTACAGTCAGACACCAGTTTCCACAGATGAATGCATCCGCTGAGGCTCCATGAATCCAGTGAATCTCAGAGAAGGAGCCCACAAATATTCAATTAAGCCCTGCCTGCAGCCACGCCCCCTCAGCTCCTGAGGGTGGGAGGGCATTTCTGAGACTGCCCACCGCCCTATGCCACCTCAGGACACCTAAGGGAATGCCTTCTCAGCAGGGAAGCAATCTTTAAACTCAAGTGTGATCAAACATGGCAAAGGTGTCAAGCTGCACCGAGAAAACATTGGCTCACGTCGGTCGCCTGGGTGCTGCTTGACATGGCCACTGGTCTCTCAGGAATAAAAGTTTTATTATATTTACGAGGTAATTTTATCCCTAGAACACCAACTGATTTTAAGAATCAGAAAAGCCCTACAGAATGACCAGACCAAATTGAGAAAAAGATTCTTTGATACTGGGTAGCATTGCCTCACAGTAGATTAAAATCACAAGAGTTCTTGATCAGGCTCAATCTCAAAGGCACACAGATTGCACGCACTACATTTTATAAATCACTATTTTATTTGTTCATGTATACTCCTGTAGCATATTAATTCTTATTGTGCTCGCAGATCTACACTCTCATTAAAAAGTGCAATGTTTTAATATGTAAACTAGATCACCATAATGGAATAATTGGTTACCACAGTATTTATTAACTATGTTTAAGGAGCAGATCTTTTTCTTTTGCACAGAGCTTTATGGTGATAGTTGAGCAAAAATGCAGCTGAGGAATAGAGTCGGGGTGTAATATAACCCCCCTGAAATCCAGGAGGAGGTAGTCAGAGACTTGCTGAGTGGCTTGGATCCTCTTAAGTCCATGGGACCAGATGGAATCCATTCGAGGGTGATGAAAGAACTAGCAGATGAACTTGCCAAGCCACTCTCCATAATTTACCAACAGTCCTGGTGATGTACCACAAGACTGGAAATTGGCTAATGTGACACCCATCCACAAGAAGGGCAGGAAAGATGATCCAAGTAATTACAGACCTGTCAGCCTGACCTCAGTCCCGGGTAAAGTCAAGGAACAGGTAGTCTTGTGTGCTATAACACAGCAACTGCAAAACAACCATGACATTAGAACTACTCAGCATGGGTTTCAGAGAGGCAGGTCTTGCCTGATCAACCTGATCTTCTTTTATGATCAGGTGACTCGCCTGGTTGATGACAAAAAGGCTGTGGATGTTGTGTACTTGGACCTTAGCAAAGCCTTTGACACGGTTTCCCATAATAAGCTTCAGGAGAAACTCATAGAACATGGACTGGATAGAAGCATTTTATGTCGGGTTAGGAACTGGTTGGATGGACGAGCTCAGAGAGTGTTGGTGA
>WEKX01026589.1:24533-84543 GCA_013390025.1 Pitta sordida | reverse complement strand
CGGGGCCGCCGGCGACGCCGGGGCTGCGCCAGGAGCTGAGCGGCAGGGAGGGCTCTCACGTGATGGCGGCGCCACCGCCCTTCTCCCGCTGCCACTCGCTGCAGACAGGGGAGGGGTCTGGGTGCTCCGGCCCGGCCGCGGCGGGCGGGGAGCGGCGGCAGAGCTCTGCTAGGGGCTGGCGCTAGCCGTGGTCGGGCGGCCGCGACCACCGGAGGAGATGATGGAACCGCAGGGAATGGCGGGCGGGGGGAGTCCCAGGGATCCTGTGGGGTGAACAGCTGGACCCTGCGGGATGTGGCAGGATTGGATAGCCCCGCACAGACCTGCGCCATGGGCGGGCTCTACAGCATCTCACGTACGCCGAGGAGCGGCCGAGGTCCGCGCTTGCAGCGCTGGTCTACGAGAATTAACGGTCTTTAGGCTGCTTGACAGCATCGGGTTTGTAGGTCCTCTCCTCCAGTTCTCACACCCCTGGGACAGACCTCCATTCTTAACAGAATCACAGAATTAACTAGGTTTGAAAAGACCTTCGAGATCATCAAGTCCAATCTATTACATAATACCATCTCATCAACTAAACAACAGCACTAAGTGCCACATCCAGTCATTTTTTTAACATTTACAGGGATGGCGACCACCGCCTCCCTGGGTAGCTCATTCCAATGGCCAATTCTTTCTGTGAAGAATTTTTTCGTAATGTGCAGCCTAAACTTCCCCTGGTTGCAGTTTGTCATTCTGCCAGTGGTTACCTGGGAGAAGAGACCACTCCCCACCTGGCTACAACCTCCTTTCAGGTAGTTGTAGAAAGTGATATGAGGTATCCCCTGAGCCTCCTCCAGGCTAAACAACCCCAGCTCCCTCAGCCAATCCTCACAGGGCTTGTGTTCCAGACCCCTCACCATCCTCGTTGCCCTTCTCTGGACATATTTGAGCATCTCAACATCTTTCTTAAATTGAGGGGGCCAGAACTGGATACGGTACTTGACATGCATCCTAACCAGTGTTGAGTGCATGAAACTCCTTGAATTGTTTATCACATAAGATGAGGCTTTCAGATCCAGTGTTTACCATGGTTTTATTTCTGTTCTGTGACAATTTCTGGATAGTCACCCTACTATGATTCCTTGCCTTGAGATCACAAAATATTCTGAGTTGGAAAGGACTCACAAGGATAATGGACACCAACTCTTAAATGGCATCACTCACCTAGTGGATTCTCACCTAGTGAGAATCGAACCCCTGGTCTCCTGCGTGAGAAGTGGGGACACTCACCACTGTACTAAAGTGGATTCTTGTGATGGTGGTTTTGTATTGTGGGCAGTAACAGGATATGCCACTTTGGCAGGAATCTTCTGCCTGCACTGGATAAATGACATCCAACTCATAATATTCTGTGATTCTGTGATTCTGTGACATACTGGATCATCTGTTGGTCTCTAAAGTTGTTACTCATGTACATATATATATGTATAATGAATAATACATAATAAGACATAATGTATAATGGAAAGCTTACAGTGGTGATGGTATTGGTTAATGAAGGACATTCATACAGGTATAAACAAGGCTTATATACATTTAGTGTGGATACCTCTACTATTGAAACATGACAAATTCATCAAAACATTTTGACATTTGGTTTTCATGGACTTTTTAGAGACACAGTTCAGCAATTTAGAGAATGAAGTTTGAGATAAAACCTTACTGGTTATGTCAGGCTACATAATCTGGGAGCTTTTAAGACTGCTCTCAAGCAGTCTGCTAGGTTCTGGGCTAGCTCTAGAGGTGAAAAATTCATTGCTTCTGTTAAATACGTCTGCTTTCCTCAAGATTTGATATTCAGTGACAAGTCTCAAGCAAACAAAAGAAGTCTTTTTTATTTTCCAGTTGCCTACCATTTTGCCCTGTGTACAGGTAATCCCTTTCTCCTGGAGCTGTTCTCTAGCATTGGTGGTTCAAGTTAGAGTCATAATTTTGAATGCCACTCTTAAAACTGAGGCAGTGATGATGTCTTCAGTAGTTTAAGACCATGATATGCCTCTTGAAGTTTCTTAAAAATTGGTGGCACAGTGAAAGGAACCTCATCAGATCCTACGTTGAGGGTGAGTGTAGAAGAACTTTGCTCATTTACTTGCCTCTGAGCATGTATGAGCAGACAGATGGCTGCTCCATTCACATACATGTACATCCTCACCCACAGTAACAGATTAACCTACTAGAGCCCACTTACACTACATGTAACTGAGGAGGCTGCTGGGGAAATGAGTGGAAAAGCTGGCAGTGTGGAGGTGGATTATTCTAGTTGGATGGGGAAGAGGACCAGGAAATAATTCACAGGTGTATCACTAGTCTTTCATCTTTCTATGTATCTTTTTATTTTTAAAAACTTGTTTTGGTCAAACCAATTACCAAATTTTGGATGAATAGGTGAAATGTTTCTGGCTGCCTTAGAGCTGATAAATTTAAGAATTTCTCCCATCTCCGTGCATCACTCAGCTGGTGCTGTGTAGAATAAAGAGAGTCCGTTTGTGAGAGTGGTTTCTGAGAATGAAGTGATCCTGATTATTGCATTTACATAAAATTGAGCAGTCTCTATTATTACAAGAAATACTAGATTTTTCAATAGTACTTAAAGCTCAGATGGAAGTTAAATAAACAATATATTCCAGATACAGTAATATAGTCTGACAATATGTATTTCAGGCATATCGTCATAAAATGCTGGCAGAGGATGCATAGGTTAATTCTAAAATATTAATTCAGTTGTACAACAACTAAAGTCTTCAACAGTGTCTAGGGGTCAAAATAATACATGCAGAAGTCTTAAGAGTGTTTTTCCAAGTTCGAAAGTCTGTTATATTGTGCTAAAATCTGTTCTACCTTTTGCAAAACTGTGTGATTGTAAAGTTTGGTAATAGAATATTGTATGTAAAAGATTTGTTGTCTTGCTACAATTAGCATCACAGAACACATTTGTTCTTGTTGCTAAAAGCCTGGGATAGTGTCACAATTCATTATCCTGTTTGACTGTAGACAAGCCACATAATCTTTATGAGAAACATTTAAGCACTGATAAAGTATTTCACTTTGACTATTGAGATTTTACACAATGCAGGACCAGTTCAGTAGTGTTATGAGATCATGCAGCACCTAGATCATTTAGTCTTCCAAATGCTCTGTCTCTGAAGGGATAGCAAAGCAGCTTGCTCCATTGCAGACTTATTTGTGCTATGTAACAATGTATGTTATGTTTCAGGTGACAGTGGTGGTGATGCTGTAAACGCGCGATCAGCAAAACCTGACCTGAACCAACGCTGCATATCCAGATCACTCACATTTCGGGAAAAACTAGGCATTTGAGATTCAGGTCTGTAGTTCAGACCACTACCAAAAAGATCACATTCTCTGTAGTTTAAGAATGCATTTTAAGGACAATTGAAGATCATAGAATCATTAAGGTTGGAAAAGACTTCCAAAATCATCAAGTCCAACCTCTGACTGATGACTAACTTGTCAACTAGACCATAGTACTAAGGGCCATATTCAGTCCTTTCTTGAACACTTCAGGAATGGTGACTCCACAACCTTCCCAGGCAGATCTTAAGGAGAAGAAGCCTTCAATTGAATCAAGTCTTCCAAGAGGAGAGCGTGAAAAGATGTAATGTCTCCCTGGTATTTTTAGGTTTACCCTGATATAGAACGGATGTTTGGGAAAATCTCTATAGAATAAGTCATACATTTTCTCTGCTAATGAGGCACTGTGTTAGGGAGTGACTACTCATCTTTTCTGTTTGTAGACCAGAGTCAAGCAACTGCATTGCTGAAGGAAACAGAAAGACTGTGTTGAACTTTTCAGAGAAAGCCTTGTAACATTCCCGGCCAGTGTCTGTGTGTATCATCTGTGCCCTCTGCTGGCTGGAGCCTCAGAGACTCTTCAGTATGTACCTTAAATTCTGGTCATGCTCCAGTGAGAGAGGAGATGAAAAAGGATTTCACTAAGGACTGTTACACTGGCAGAGCAGGGCAGACTAAGGTTTTTAGCTCAAAAATGCTGCAGTTTGGATACCTCAACTTGTTATATGCAGTTCAATCTGAAACAATGCATAGGATTTACAGACAGCCAAAGTCTGTTATTAGTCCAATGCCCTTAATTACCAGCTGCCCCAGCAGTAAGGTCCTTCATGTTTTGTTGTGATATTAACTATACAGTGATCCTCCGCATAGTCNGGGCTACAAGACAGGGTGACAGCGCTGCCATTGTGTGTGTGCCATTGTGTGCCGAGGGGCCGCGCCTGCTGCTCAGTCGGCGTTCGGGGCCGCGGCTTGGCGATCGGCACTCATGGCCAGCCCCGCTGCTCACCGATCAGCACTTTGGGCTGCAGCTCGCCAATGGTTACTTGCGGCTGGCCCTGCCACTCGCTGATCGGCACTCGGGGCCACGGTTCGCCAATCGGCGCTCGGGGCTGGCCCCGCCACTCACCCTGCCGCTTGCCCCTCACCCCCCGCTCCGGCACTTGCCCGCATCGGCAGAGCACAGACAGACAACTGAGACAAGCCCCGCTCTCTGGACCATCCTCCAGACCTTATTAGGGGAGGGGGCATGGCGTACTCGACTATGTAGTGGGTTCGCTATCTTTGCGGATTTCACAACTTGCGTGAGGTGAACCAGACCCAACAGCCTGCGAGTAACGGGGGATCACTGTATTATCATTGTGGGAATGCAGTGTGCCCTTAGCCTCCCTTTAAAGGAGTGGTTGTTAGTTCCCTGCCTCAGGAAATCATCACTTGACACAAGCAAGTGTCATCTTGTCTCAACCTGCTAGTAGCCTGAGGGAGCAGCGTGCTCCATGAGACTGCCAACATATGGTCTATTTCTTCTGCAGGATTTTGAAGCTCTGTTGAATAAATACATTTCCTGATTTGAAAACAATGGCAGAAACAGGTGACTGCATATTGTCTAGTATCCACATGTGTATGCCACTGAACACGACCCTCTGGAATTGTGCGCAAAGGCCAAAATGTTGCCTGAATATATAAAGTAGTGATTCACAATAATTTTCATACTGTCTGATTGTATCTGATTACTAATCAATAAATACCTTATCAGTTATAAACTAAGGGTCATACGCTGAAAAATACCATCTAATTACTTCTGACCAAAGAGAACTACAGTCGGCCCTCCTGCACTTCGCGCCCCCCATATTGCGGCTTCAGATCGCATTCAGATTGCGGCATGATTTTTTTAGCGATGAAGGAGGCCTCTTTTCACAACTGCGCATGTGCGACCTGCCACCACCTAGAGAGACCAGGTCTACCCACCCCAAGAGACACTGGGACAGCGGTGTGGGCAGCTCCCCGCACCTCGGTCCCTGGCCANAGACACTGGGACAACGGTGTGGGCAGCTCGGTCCCTGGCCGAGCCAAAAAGGGGCTTTTCCCAGCATGGGGTGGCTGCGGGCACCAGGAAGGGCCAATACAAACACTAATACACAGCAACACAGTGCCAAAACAGTGCTGGGGCTGCATGAGGGTGCAGGGCAAATTTGCATATTAATGAGCTGCCATTCATAATGGAAGTAGGGCTTTGTGGAACCCGATTATTGTGGTAACACAATAGTGAGCAGAATGAAATCCACAGTTACTCCTTAAAATAATGTAGTATTGATAAGTGGTCCTTACCTCCTTGCCCTTTACTTTCTTATACATAACAAGAGGACAACAAATCAGGCCTGAGTAGTACTGACAATGTAGAGAAAAGTACCTGTGAAAGGTTCAGAAAAGACAAAAGAACTGTTCCATAAAGATCCAGATCCTTGACTGGTATACACAAAAGCTTAGGATTGATCTTGAATATTGCATGTTTACATGACCATCATCATAATGAAAAATATCATGATGCAGGGTTACTTTTCAACTGAGTCTTTCCAGAAAAACAGACAGAAGGGTATGTGGTAACCACACATTATGAGTCATTTAGAAGTGGTAAGGGATGAAGTTAGACTAGGAAGCCTTTTGAATCTGTTTCCAGCCACCTCTACAATGGTTTTCAGTAGCAGAAGAGAAAAAAAATGCTGAGAAAGAAAAACAAACCCACTTTAGCATTTCCCTGTCCCTAGGTATTTCCATCCAGAGTTCTGCCTGGAACAGAGAACAGAAGAGAAACAGTAGTAGAACAGAGTAGAACAGAGAAGTAGAACAGTAGAACAGAAAATAATGTATGGCAATCAAGATTCCCCTTGTATTTTGTCTTCTGAAAAATACGAGAACATAAGAAATGAAAACTCTAAGGCTAACTAATGATTACAGGAAATAGAGTGAATGGAAGGAAGTCTTTTTGGAGCATACAACTTTGACTTTGAACATAAAAGAGTCATCAACAATGCAAGGCATAGCATCCCTTTCCTTTTCTCCTTTTACTCCATGGAGACTCATTGACTCCATGGTGAATCTTAATCATTGAAAATGGGTAAGACAAATATAATACAGAGCAAAATAATATATTTGGAAACTGCTGTAATTTAACACATATCAGACTTAAATCCTGACGTTTCTAGAATCTAAAGCATGAATTGCAGATACATGTAGGTAACATAAATAATCCTGAATGAACATTTGAAAGGTGGTTGGTAAAGTGTTGTGCATCAGAGTGTGAGAAACGGGCTCACAAAGATTATAATTTGTAATGCAATTTATTATAAAGGCAAAGCAGCACTGGGAGCATGGCTTGAGAGAATCCAAGTCAGAGGCGCAACGTTCATCATACAGATTTCACATATTATATCTTGAGATAATGCATAGTTATTAGATATTTCAAAACTAGGAGGGACTATTATAATTATTTCATACATAAGCATGTAGGGGGGATTATTACAATTATTTCCCAGAAATCATTTACATAGGTTGGCCCCTTTCCCCTCCCCTTTGAGCATGCTCACTTAATTGTGAGTAAGGGTCATTTTGTTGATTCTGGATGAAGGCATAGTCCTGTCATCATCATGAACCTTTCACCCCAGCCACAATATCAGTTCCAGCTGGCCTGTTGATTCAATCATCTCGTGTCTGGGCCTGCTGTGGATACAGTTATTTGCATTTGGGCTTTGTTGATACAGTTATCTCATGGCTGAAACTCCAGTTGATCTGGTGGTGGGCTCAGCAGCCTGATCCTCTTGTTAATTAACTAGGCGAGAGCTGATGTTGGCCTGGTGACTTTTCCTGGAGTTTCAAGCTCCTGTCTCCTGCTTTTGGGACTATTTCAAAACTTACACTGTTCAAAATTAATCGTTCACAAAGGTTTAGGTATTCTAAAAAAATTACAATATAAAACTACAATATAATATATATAAATATAAACTTAAATCCTAACTTATATGTACTACTAATATTTAAAATATCCCTGAGTATGTAATAGAAACATCCTAAGTGTTTGTGTATATATATTCTATTTTATGAGGGCCAAAACTTCTTTCATCCTTCAGAAGAGCACAACATGCTTTTTGTACATGTAGCTTAGGAAGACACTGTTTATTACAATAATCTACTTTCTTCTCATCCTGCTTTTACTTTTCTGATCCTGGCTGCCATCAAGAAAAAAAAGATCGGATTAATAGTTCTAACATATCAATTAACATGTTACTCTATCTTTACAGTGAGCTTTGGGGAATGTTTGTCAATATTAAGTACCAGGTAGATAAAAACTGTTGAATGGGAAGAGATTGGTTTGTCCACATTCTCCAATGCTTCACTCTTTCACCTCTGCAGTTCGCTTCCTCTGCATCCACTGAGAAGTCCTAGGTTCTATGTTTTAACTCGTCCGTGATTTTAACTTTTTGTTCCTCCTTTTCTGGTAATTTCCTGCTTTCTCCATCACAAATGTTCTGCTTGCTATTATTTGGCTGATAGTCAAAATATTTATGGCAAGACTTGTAGATTTTTAGAGCATACAAGCTGTCTTAGCACAAAGTACTACAGTACTACAGAAACAAACCTGACCTCAGGAGACTTTGCCAAACATTTAACAAAGTCATGCAGCCTTTGAACTAGAATTCTGTGTGCTAGCATAGAATTTTAGCCATATTATGGCATTCTGAATAAAATAAAACTTCATATAAATCATACAAGTTTTGCAAAGACATTACCAGCAATGTTTCTAGTTTTTAGAAACCCTTTGATACTTACCACAGCTGCAGCATGAAGGGATTTCAGGCACAGTTATGATACCATGACGTTTGTTTACCTGAGCTGAAATAACCAATATCAAAGCTGCAGTGAAAAAAGCATGTTTTTCCAAAGGTGATCAAAACCAGCTGGATTCTTTTGTGCTGAGCAGTCTGCTACAGATATATATATATTATTTATGATTCCATTTGGAACATTAATGGCAGAAATAGCTTTGACTCGTGGACTTATCACCATAACTGAGATGAGAAAACTGTCACATCTTCTTGATAATTCGCTGTTCAAAGCCATAAAACATTATTTCTCCAGGTTAAGTCTAAAGGCTTCATCTATTTTTCTGCACCTCTGTTATGACCAACAACCTGGAAATTCAAAAAGAATGGATATAATATGTGTTTTCTGCTAGATTAAGGTATTAAATTTTCACAAATAAATGGCTACTACGTATATTGAAATCCTGGTTATTTTCATTAGTGAGGCAGGCTATATCTGTGCAAGGGGGTGAATTACAGATCATGCCTAGCTCTAGGGAGATTTTTTAATGTTTCCATGCCAGCAGCCACTCTTCACCCATCAGAAGTCCAACTCTCTATTAAACATCTGACATAATAATTTGATAAGGTTATTTTATCAAATAAACTGCAGTTAATTGATTCTAAATACTTGAAGTGACTATATGTATATCATAACTAGACTCCTGATATGATGCTGGGACCTAAAATTAAGCCATAATTAAGCTGATTCCATTCATATGGAATGAAATTAATTATTGCATAGAGTATCAAGCCTGATGACATTTTATATACTATATATTTAACTTGAAGTACAAAAAACAGCGCTGTCAACAAGCTGTTGGAGTTTTTAAGTATACATAACTGTTAAAAATGTAAACTGTTAAAAATTTTTCTTATTCTGGATTATCCTCTCATATGGTGCAGTCAGTATATACAGACCAGTATCTCTTTGGCACAAATAGTAGTTTATAGAACTAAACTGAAGAAATACATTCAAGCTGAAGTGTTATCTATGGATTAGAAAAGATTACCTGACACAGATAAGACCATAAGCCTTTCAGAAATTGTCTGTTTTGTAAATAAAGCCTTTAGAATTTCAAACATAGCCAGGGAAAAGAATATTCTCACTTTCATGGGTCATTTGTATAAAGGTTCTCAAAAGTAGAATTAAGCAAAACAGATTAAACATCCTTATCCTATAGGATGAAGAGCTATTGATAGTACGAGTATCATTTGCTTCTAAATCATATCTGCTTGCAGCTGTGACAGTGTTATATTCTGCAGTTGTTCTATTTAGTATATCATTTCCAAAAGTAGACTGGAAATCTTCTATTTCAGGATGTGTAGATAATGTCACCTTACTCTCAGAGGTAAATGAAAATGCGGTTCTGTTAGACAGGATCTTTTCTTCAGAGCCTTCTATATTATAAAGTGAATTTGAGGATATCTGAATGCAAATATCTTCTGAAATGCAAGCGTGGAGGTAATGGATGTCATTTATATCAGCTCTGGGTTCACAATTGTGCCCTGCATAACAGTGGCAATCAAAATTTTCTATGAATGTTTGCAGATCCTGATATGATGGTTGCCCTTGTAGAGTGTATTTTCCATCCTTTGTCATTTGAATTATAATATTCTCAGAGTTCAAGTGAAGATAGTCACTGGAATTCCACTTTTTCCGTGCACAAGCACCAGAGTCTTGGCATAACACTTGGCTACAGATTCTGGCTGCCATTGTGACGTTGATAAGGTATGGGGTCAAAGTCCTCCTGAGGTAGCTGTCCAGAATTCTACAGGTATTCTGTGAAAAAAGCATCATACCTCCATAGTTTAGTATGGAAACCATTAAAATGCTATTGTTCTAATAACAGTACCACAGTTTATATAAATGCTTCTCTTGAGGTTTTGATTATAGCTATAACTGGTTGTTAGAAGAAAGTTTATTTGAGAAACTGTTAAAAAATTGAAGGATCACAGCAAATTTATGTTGTGCAGTTGCTGGAGATGTTACAAAAAGCACTTGTGTCAGAAAGTAGATGAGTTTAAACTTTCATCTTATCTCTATATTTTATGTAGTTTTTTGAATCAGATGCATTTAGAGGAGTTTCATGGAGGATTGAACTTCCCTTTTATGTCTTGAATAGTTGGAAGGGATCTTGGGAAAAAAACTCACTTCTTCAGCCTGAATACATACTTTTTCAATCAAGGCATGTCTGGAAGACTCTTCAGCTTTTCCCTGACCTGATTTGCTAGGCTACAAGATAGGGAGCTTTCATGGCATTTTTGAATGGAAAGGACTTTAGTCGATTGGTCAAATTAAAAGTATACTAAGAGAACTGATCATTTGACCATGAAATTGACACATATTCTGTGTATTCTTGGTACAGTATAATAACCAGTGGTTTTGGCAACCCTGTTGCTGATACTATATCTCCTTAGGGCATTTACCCAATACCATCTGTAGATTCTTCTAATATTTATACCTATTGAGGTCACTTTAATGAACCTGGGGTGTATGTAGATTTCTTTGTTTTTCTTTTAAGGATATATAAAATTTCCAAGAAATTTTGGTTGATGCCAAAGTACAATAATATTTCATTTCTGAAAGGCTAGTGAGTGTGAAAGCTGTAAAAACAGCAGATGCAATTAGTGGACAAATACATAGTCACTGCACAATGAAAAGTTATTTTGCTCACAGGAATCTCAAAATTCAGGCAGTAAAAGTTGCTGCTCATCTGTTCTAATGTTGGGATAACGGTCAAAAAATTTCAGGTGCTACTGATGTCTTTTCTCAAGGGCAGGAACGTACAAAAAGACAAAGTGTGATCCTTTGAGGAATAAGACCCTTACAGAGCTGTGGATGTTTATTTGGCCATGCTTTCTGTGGCAGAGGGCCTGAGGGCTGAAGAGTTTTGGTTCTTTGCGTCAGAGGACTTCACAAGAGTCTTCCCATACAATAGTTTGTTATATCTAACTTGAATGAACTAGCTGGAAAGATTTATGAGAACATCACAGAATCACAGAATATTTTGAGTTGGAAAGGACCCACATGGATGATCGAGTCCAGCTCTTAAATGGCACCACTGCCTCCCTGGCGAGAATCGAACCCCTGATCTCTCGCATGAGAGGCAGGGACACTCACCACTGTACTAAAGTGGATTTCTCATCCCTGTAATAATATTTCTTAAGCTATATTTCCCCTTCCTAAAACAAGCTAGAGGGATTTTTTTCCTCTTCTGACTCCGATCTTTCATACAATTAAGTTAATCAAAGTAGTACTTACAACACACAGAACACGCTAGGGCTGAAATTTTACAGACTGACTCCTCCTAGAGCTTGACATATTATTGCTAAGTACATCACTGTAAAAAAGCAGAAGGGTCTTTTAAAAATTTTTCTGGGCAAACCCCAAAAATTTTTTCTTCACCTCATGACTTGAATGTAATGAAGAGATAACAATTCTTTACTGATGTTAATTGAACACATGCTANGGCCAGAGAGAAAAGACCGACCCCTGCCTGTCTACACCCCTTTTAGGTAGTTATAGACAGTGACAAGATTACCCCTGAGCCTCCTCTTTTCCAGACTAAACAGACCCAGCTCCCTAAGCCGCTCCTCATAGGGCTTATCTTCCAGCTCCTTAATCATCCTTGTTGCTCTTCTGTGAACTTGTTCCTGCACCTCAACATCTTTCTTAAATTGAGGGGCCCAGAACGGGACACAGTACTTCAGATACGGCCTAACCAGTGCTGAGCACGGGGGAAGGATAACTTCCCTTGCCCTGCTAGCCACCCCATTCTTGATGCAGGCCAGGATGCCATTGGCCCTCTTAGCTGCCTGGGCACACTGCTGGCTCATGTTGAGTTTGCTGTCCACTAATACTCCCAAGTCCCTTTCAACCTGCTCACTCTCTAACAGGAATCTATCCTCTTCAGAGAATGGCTCTGGCCTTTTACAGAGACTGACTTGGGAAATTTGTTTCTGTTCAGTTCTCCTTTTAGGGTCAGTTATTAACCCAGTCCTAGCAAAATGTTAAAACCTACCTGGAATGGGAGGGGCCTATGATAGTGAAAAGAACAATGACAAAGCAATTTACTGTGGTGTGCAACACAAGAAAATTAATGTAAATATTTTAGAATTTAAATTATTAACTAGGATCCAAGCAGGGCCCCTGAAAGTATCCACAGAAAGTATCCCTGAAAGCCCCTTCCTCCCTGAAAGTATCCACAGAGTTCCGGGCAATGATTGCTAATGCTCTATTGACAACATGAGAAAACACCAGCTACAATGTCATAACCAGGACCACATCCTCTGACTTTCCCTTCCTCATGTCCTGAAACATCAGAGAGAGATTCCTCAGATTGATAGTATCTCTGATGGGGTGGATGTCTATAAAAATATGAAGGGAAAATGTAGCTAGAACTGCAATAAGATGATTGGACCTGAATCAGAGCCTAACCTTAGGTAACCCGTGAGATGCTGAAATACCATTTAAAAAGCTACTCAAGTACAACTAAGGGCAGATTTTTCTCATTAGCTTTTAAACACTTTTTAAGGAAGGAAAAATTATCTTTTATTGTTGTTTTTTTTCTTATAACCTAAAATGTGGGCATTAGGTCAAACCAGTTTTACTAAATCTCTTTGGAAGAGGTTCTCATATTTCTTTCCGCAGACTTAATGTACTAAATATTCATTCTAACTTTGTAATATTTTGTTACGTACAAGGACAACTCAGAGAATAAAACACTATTTGATAAATATAATGAGAAAGGTTTAAAAATAGACCTCAGTGTTCTGATTGATCAAATTTCTTTGGTGGATGAATATTGTAAGCATATTTGCTTAATAAATGCCACCTGGTAATTTCTTTTCACATAAATATGAAATATTTAAGGTCTAGTTTCACTCACCTCGGAGAGATATTCCTCATAGACATCTGTGAATACTGGACGTGTATATACAAAAACTGGAAGGGGATGAGTAGAATTAGAGACATAGGAAGTTCTAATGGCTTCTCGAACTCTGTTGCGGACAAAGAGCTGGGCATTTCTGGAAGATCTTAAGGCCGTCTCTAGATAAACAGATGGATAAAGTGCTGTGCTTTTCTCCCACAACCAATTAAGCTCATTATTTCTTTCTATTTCAATATCTAAACAGGTTCCTGTGTAATTATGTGGGTTTTGTTTGTAATCATAGTTATAACAGTCTGGATAAAGGTAATATCCCCACAGACGATTTGGCTTCATTTCTATGCCCAGCTTCAAAGTTTCCAGCATAAATGATTTTGCTGCAGCTTCAAATTCCATTTTAGCTATAGTTCTGGCTTCAGCTTCTGATAGACTGAGGTCTCTCTGCTGAACCAGTTCAATGGATTCCTGTCTATAAATGTCTTTTAATCCCCAGTTCCTTATCCACATAGGTCTCCAGTTTTCCCAGTCAATGACAGCCAACCCAAGCTGTTCATCTGAAGGAATGTAGAACTGGATGTCCTCTTTGGCTTTTTTCAAATGATTCTCCAGCAGTGAGAGCTGAGGGAGTCCTCCATTGAATGCCTCTCCTGTGACTTCATTTTTGTAAGGATAGTAGCCAAGCCTGTCTGGATAGAAGAGTGTGATGTTTTGACCAATAGATGTCTTCAGTGTGCTTCCAATGAGAGGAAAAAAATTCATATCCAGCTGCACTCCAGTCTTTTCAGTACAAAGTTCTGTAGGAGCATTCCAGATTGAAAGAAAAGGTGAATTCGAAACAAGTGGATGAGCTCTTATGTTCAGAGATGAGCAGCAAGAAACTAGAAGAGTGGTGAACACCACACCAGATGCTATGGGATGTGTACACGTAACACAGATGCCAAAACTTTGTCTTAGAGTTTCCATTGTGGCACGTGCAGTGGCATTAGGTGCTTGTGATCGGACAAAACTTAAATGCTCTCTAGGTGTTCAGAAGGTTCGCAATCTGTCAAAGCTTTATTATACAATATATTTCTTCAGATTAATACCTATTAAGCGTAAAATAGGGGTGCCCTTTCTACAAGGCTCTCTGTCATTTCAGGCTGCAGGAAACTTCTCAACAGCTTCTCAGACCTAATGCAGAAAAAGAGACAAAGGTGGATAAAGTAAGAAATTGTAAAGATTTTATTTCTAACCATGAAATAAATGCCATTTGTGATTTTGAATGTATTGTAATGTTTGAATCTTTTGGAAGGAAAAGAAGTGTACAATCATAGAGGAATAAACTGCATATACATAAAATCGTAGATATAAAATTGACAGAATAGTATTCAGTGATTCATGGATCAGAGTGTGTGTGCTTGAAAGTAGTCCTGATTGTGCCAATTACTGATGTCTGTAAACATGAGCAATTTCACAATGGCTTCTCTTAATCACCAGTAATGTATATGTAGCATTTCTCATCTACCTCAAAATAAAGTTCTAGGTCTTAATTTAATTTTACAGAGCTCTTAAGGGAAGATACAAGGTAACACAAAACTGAAACCTGGACTGTTTTATACTTGCAAAAAACCAATCCATGTACACTCATTTAAATCAGTGAGGTATCTGAAATACTGTAGGCACTCTATCTTCTGTCCAGAGCTTTTTTAAACAGGCTTAAAACCCTAAGTTAAGTCTTGGTATATGGTCATCTTTATGTTGCTTCAGGCCATTTGAAATTTACAGATTAAGTGACCCTGAGTCAAAGTCTGTCCAGGAGTGTAGTTCATTAAGAAAGCTGAATCTGACCATACACCCACAGTGAGCAGTCGCATCTACGTTTATTAAAAAACATAATGTCAGTGGTGCTAGCTGTGGTACAATCAGCAACTTTTCTATAGTAGCCCAGTAGCTGAAGCATTCCTCTGGCAATAACTCCTGCATTCACTTTCCTTCTGATTTTGAAATGGTTCAAGCCTGAATCTGTCACTTTCCATAGAGGTCCCATGATGAGGCTGTGGTGTATGTAAGGATTACATACATGTGAGTGTGCATGAAAAAACAGGAGCCACCATGAAGTGGGCCACAGGGTGGCTGACAATGTAAAATCTCTGAAGACATATTAAAAACAAGGATGAGAATGTTTTGGTCTGTATTTATTGAATTCATCCAGGAGTGGAAACTGCAAATCTTGGTATGGAAGCAGCATCATATGTCATACAGATATTTTATCACTCCACAGCTGCTGATGTGATAACTAAAGAAACCCTGCCAAGAATCAGTTTCATAAGCTAGACCTAGATCAGAGATCTGATCACCAGGAAATAAGGCATGGCTCATTCATTTAAATTTCTCCAGGAGAGAAATTTGCCTGGCATCTGCTTGATGAGACTTGTAGAAAACCGGGATGTTGAGCTGCTTGAGAGGATCCAGAGAAGGGCGACAAGGTTGGTGAAGGGACTGGAGGACAAGCCCTATGGGGAGCACCTACAGGAACTAGGGTTGTTCAGCCTGGAGAAGAGGAGACTCAGAGGTGACCTCATTGCTGTTTACAACTACCTGAGGGGAGGTTGCAGCCAGGTAGGTGTGAACCTCTTCTCTCAGGCTGACAACACCAGAACAAGAGACATGGCCTTAAGCTACACCGGGGGAGGTTTAGACTGAATGTAAGGAAGAGGTTTTTCACAGAGAGTGATCTTTCAGTGGAATGGTCTGCCCAGGGAGGTGGTGGAGTCGCCATCCCTGGAGGTGTTTAAGAGAAGACTCGACGAGGAGCTCAGTGACATGATCTAGTTGGTGGGAGGCTTGGATGGATGGAGTGTGGTGCCCATGGTCCCACGCTTGTGGGTCTGATCCCTGGGTAGGCGTTCACTTGGGAGGTGGACTAGATGATCCTGTGGGTCCCTTCCCACTCAGAACAACCTGTGAACCTGTGTGTACTTCTCCCAGCTGCACAGAGGTGGTAAAAAGCCATCTTTCCCAGCAGGAAAAAGCCATCTTTCCTTTGAGCTAAACCATTACAGCTCTGTCAGCCTCTCCTCATATGACAAATGCTATAATCCCTTATTCATCTTTGTAGCAATTTGCTGGACTTGTTCCAGTATGCCCATTGCTTTATTGTACTAGGTAGCACAGGAGTGCACATAACATAACTGGCATCACCAGTTCTAAATAGAAGGGGATAAACACATTTCTTGATTGTTGGTGACAGACACTCTTGTTAACATCATCCTGGCTGTTGATCTTCATTGCTGCAAAGATGCACTGGTCACTCTAGTCAGCTTGGTGTCCATCACGACCTTGTAGAGTCGTTTCTGCAACTGCTTTCCACCCAGCTGCCTCACAAGCCTGTGCATGGGATTATTCTTCTCCAGGTATAGGACTTTGTATTTTCCTTTGTTGGACTTCAGGAGGTTCCTGTCAGCCTTTCTGCAGCCTGTTGAAGTCTCTCCAAATAGCAGCATGATCCTGTGGCATATCAGCCACTCCTCCCAAGTTTCACTTGTTTGTAAACTTGCCAAAGGAGCATTCTGGCCCACTGTTCATCTAATTAATCAAGATGTTAAATAGTATTGGACCCAGAATGAACTGATGTACATTATTAGGAACAGGTTTCCAGCTGAATTTTGATGGGCCTCCAGCTGGACTTCGTAGCACTGATCACAACCCATTGAGCCTGACAGTTCAGTCAGTTTTCAGTTTCATTGTTCACCCATTCTGATTACTTCCAATCGCAGTCTTACCCTTAAAATCTGTAGATGTTTTCCAGAATTATTTCTTCTCTCAACCTCCCAGGGACTGAAGTGAGGCTGATCTGACCAGCCTATACTTGGATCTCCTTTTTTAATCTTTTTAAGATAAAAGTGATGCTTTGTTTTTTCCAGCCTTCAGACTCCCAGTCACTGTGACCTTTCAGAGATTATCAAGACGGACCTTACAATGACATCAGCAGCTTCTTCAGCACATACAGCTCCTTGTGGGCACATACTGCTGTGTCCCATAGACTTGTGTATGTCCAGTTTGTTTAAATGTTCCCTAACCTGATCCTCTCATGAGTCTACAGAGCCTGAGATTACTGGAAAGACTGGCCTTTAGGAAAGGTTGAGATGGAAAAGCCACTGAGTACATCTGCCTCTTCCTTATCCTTTGCTCCGTTCAGCATTAGGTCCCTGTTTTACCTTGTCTTCTGCTGTTCATAGACCTGTGTAGGCCATTCATATTGCCGTTCACTTATCTTGTCAGATTCAGCTGCAAATTGGCTTTGGCTTTCTTAACCCAATCCCTAAACCTCAGCCAGTGTCTCATTCACTTGTCCCTGCTTCTACCTCATGTGTGCTTTCTTTTTGTGACAGAGTTTTGACAGTAGCTCGTCCTGCCATTTCTTGGTTTCCTGTATGTCGTGGATTTTGAGCACAGAAAAGCTGATCCTTGAAAATCAGTTAGATCCTGGACTGCCTGCCATGGAATTCTTCCAAGCTGATGCCTCAAGATGCCAAAGTTTCCTGAAGGAAGTTGTTATGATCTTGCCATTTGCCTTGTTCACTCTTCTCAGGATCCTGGACTCCACCATTTCATAGTCACTACTCCCATGACTGTCCTCAGCCTTCACCTTTCCTGTTTGTAAATGTGAGGTCCAACAGAATATCTCCCCTTGCTGGCTATTGCATTATCCCAAGTGTCATTTCCTCAGAGGGTACAGACTGAGACTTCCAGGACAAACTTAAAGCATTACATACAGTAATTCTCAAGAAATATATTTTACACTTATGTGCATACACCTTATTCAAGTGAAATAAAATTATCATATATAAAAAGCAGATGCAAACAGACACTTGCCAGGATAATGGTCCTTTATGTAATTGGTTTGAGTGGGATCCCCTCAGAAAGGAGCTGTAGGAGTATTTCAGGTTTTACTGTCTCTGGTTTTGATAATAAAAGACTTCTTGCCCCCATTGAAATCAGAAAACTACAGGACACAATTGTATTATTTGCTCATGTAGGCTCTTTTTTAATAAGCGAATTTCAATAAAATACTGATTTGATGTAAAGCAAAAGAGGAAAAATTTTTTGAGTATGATATTTACTGGTTTAACTAGAATTCATTTATTATTGGCTAATCTTGCAAAGTTTGAGTTGACTGATTGTTGGAAAATGATTCTCCTAATTTTGCTACAATGTATCAACTTGATATGAGTTTATAGATTATTAGTTTCTCATTAAAAGGATGGCCTTTGGCTCAGCCTAACAATGACAGTTCTGATAAATATTATTCTTGTCAGTCTGCTTGAATGTCTGTCTAAGTAAGCTCAGTCATAAAGCTGCGCTTGTCTTTCTAAAAAAGTCAGTATCTTACAATATATTAACACTGATTGCTCAGAGGGTACCTGACTAAAAGTAGGTGCTGATATATCTAAGTGCCCTTAATCTAGAGAAATAGCTTCTGTTTTAGATTTTCCAAAATCTGGCATTTGTAAAGGTTGAGTACTAGAGGAAATAATATTAATTTTTCTTGGTTTAAACATTCCATAATTTTTCACAACATAAACTGGACTGCAGAAACACAAATGATTGAAAATGCAAGTGTGCTCCTTTGTTTTGTTAACCACAGAATCATAGTTCTGGACCATACCATGTATCCTGGGAAAAATAATATACCTCACCTGACCAAAGAGAACTGGAAAACAGAAGGAAGAGGAGTACAATACATACCCTTGAATGTGATACAAATGGATATCATGTGTTGCACCACAACTGGATGGTGTATCCTATGAAAAATCATTGATTATGCTGTTTTGCTGATGTTCCAAAAGTGCCATTAAACATTAGAGGAATTCAGCTTTGAAGTTTTTATGAAAATGAAAAAATTGCCTTAATTACACTTACCAATTTCAAGCAAGAGTCCATAAAATCTTGCACTTTCCGTATTTTAGTTTGATCACATGAAAGCAGAGATTCTTTTTTTGACTTCTAAAGGAGATGAGTGGTACTGAGCTAATCTTGTTGAAAAACAGCATGTAAGAGCACCTCTAAGGCTGAGATCATCAGTGTAATTATCATTTTAGATTAAAGATTGTATAGTTCTCAAGTGTTTATTAACTGTTTCTTGCCACTGAAAACAATGTGTGTGCTATTACTTGTTAATTAATGACACAATAACAAAAAAAATACTGATGTGAAAATTGGCTGGTCTTTTTTCCCTGTGCTGAAGAAAATGTGGTAACAGAATCCCTGTGAAGCTGTGATGTAAGGTCAAATACGCAGGTGGGACCAGAATATTAAGGCTTTAGTCCTTATTCTTTTGTTTTCATATAAACACTAGCTACCTTAGTGTAGAAATAGCTCTTGGGACAGGTTGCGTTGTGTCTTCCTTTATCTGAAGGTTATGAAAATGTAAAAATGTAAAATATGTCTAAAGACTCAACTTTAGCTTCTGTGAACAGATCATCGTTGATTATGTCCTAAGGAGAAATAGAATAGACTCCTAAGGCTCAGAGGAACAGACTAAGAATATGTTAAATTAAATGTTGGCGTATTTAAACTTGGAACTTGAAGCAGAAAAAAGGGTACCAGCAATACTGAAACAGCCATACACTGTGTAGCTGGGGGGTGCAGGGCTGGATGATCCTGGGTCCCTTCTGGCCCGGAGTGGCCTGCTACACTGTGAGGGAACTAGGTTTGTGTTTACCGCTCTGGGATGTGCTTTCGGATCTGTACGGGTGTTAGATGGTGAGTTGGACTAGATGATCCTTGTGGGTCCCTTCCAACTCATAATATTCTGTGTGTAATTCCCTTTCAAAAGTAAGGGAGCAGATATGCCTCTGGGGTAAATGAAATTGTTCCTGGATTTTCAGTAGCCACACTCCACAGAGTGTGTTGCTAGAGCAACAGGAGGTGGAGGAGAGGGGGTTGGGGCTCCTCAAAGTAAATTATCCTTGGAAATAAATATGTATTATTAACCTCAGCACCGGTTTGTACATTAACATATGTCTCCACAGTATGTGGTTTCAAGTTTTCCTCTGCAATACCTGAATGGTCTCGCTTTTTAATCTTCCTCTCCTGGGACTGTAATTCATTCCATATTCCTTTCTCCCACATGATTATATATTAATAAATACAATCTGAGGAAAATGTGAAACTGTAGTAAAGAAATAAACCTTGCCTCGCGTAATTTCTCTTTCCTACACTATTCCTTTTCACCTGCTCTTTCTTCACAGTCCTCACATAGCCTTTTGTTATTTTGATAAACCTGCTAATACCGAGGAGCCGGTCTAATTGCCATCCATCCCTGGAGATAAGTGAGAGAGATGGGAAAACAGATGTCGAAGTCTCAAAACAAAAGTGAGTACAAAGTTATGCAGAACATCGGTGATTTATGAAGGATACATTAGCATTATCGAGCATTGTTTTGGGAAACGGGTATGCAGAGAATTAACAGTTTTAACTGAAAAGAAGAAAGGAGCACAGTTGGGTCTGCCTGAGCAAACACATTAGCATAACCCTTGGAGAAAGCCTGAGGAAAAGGATTTAGAGCGAGGGAACTGAAAGAAGGGGCTTATGGCACTGAGCTGAGCAAACCGCAAATTCTGTTTGTTGGGACCTGCTCAAGGCAACAAAGTTGGTGCTGTCCCTGTGGTCATACTGCTAGGACACCTGACCCCATTACCATATCTGCTTCTAAATTAAACAACCTCACAAACTTTCACTAAACGGCAAAGCTGAGAATCACAGTTATGTCAATTGGTTTTAAGGTTAAAAGACCGTAGCATCTGTCATGTTGGGAGAGTGAGTTCGGACCATTTGCTGTGGGATTATGTGCCATTCAGGCCTGTTTCTTGTCATCCATATCCTCACTCCTGCTCAGATTTTTAGCTCCTGGGAGGCTTCATAGGAACCATTGCCAGTCCACACTTGTGTGGGTCTGCCCAGCATGTGCTTACGAGCAATGACCCAAACCTCTTGCCTCAGATATTTTGTGGACTGTCTTGCCTGCCTCATGTAAAAAGTAGCTATTACAATGCCACATACAATTTACCTGAGTTGAAAGGCTGAAGACGTGCAGGGGCATTTTTTTGCATGCCGCAATCAGAACATTCCCTAGGGACAAATAACATTCACTAGGGACAAGTAACATTTTATTAAACTTTCCCAGGTGTAAACTTATTCCGGTAGACTCCTAAAGAAACAAAAATCCCTATTAGACTAATAAAGAAAACCTCTTCCTACCCACTAAGAAAAATCACCTAGATTAACAACCTAAAAAGCTTGAAACAAGACTTAAAGTAAGTAAAGCAGTTTTCTTAACCTGGAGACATAGGTTTTACTCAATACTTCTGACAGTTAATAAGTAATCTTGCGTATGTAATAGTTCAATGAATCATTTGCATTGACAAAAAAAGTTAAAATATGCTGAGAGAGAAACAGGTGATAACATCACACACAGTTCAGTGTGTGTAACGCCTAAACAGGTAAAGTACACCTTGTGATTCTTGACAATCTTTCTGGACAGTCCTACCAAAATTTACCTCCTCTCTCTGAGATCTGAATTTAAAAATAATAAAAATTTAAACAGGATAAAAATAATCAGTAAATACTCACCTCCATGATCCCACAGGTCAGGTCTTGCTGGAATGAATGAACAGGTGAGTGTACAAAATAATTATCCTTGTCTAGGAAGGCAGGGCTCTGGCCCAGCCAATTGGGATTTGTCATTTAGTAAAAGCCTTAGCATAATTATAGGGTAATAGATTAAAGGTGTCTCCTGACACAGCTGATTGCACTAAGTTGTATAACAACAAATTACTGAACAAATTCTTTGAAAGAGTTCCTTTTTTCTAGAATAAGAATTACAGTTTGACTTAATTTTTCTTTTCAATGTAGCAGCAACTTTTCAAATGGAGGTAAAAATTATTTTATGGCTATGAAGAAACTGGGTGGGGCGAGAAAAACCATGCTCTGCTGTGCCAGAGTGTAGAGTATCCTCAGGCAGTGCATCCCTGCCAAGTAGGAAACAAGATTGTAGGAAAAGATCCTGTGCTGGAGAACAGATACGGAGGTTGCCATGCTTGGAGGTCACTGAGCTGAAAGCCACATTTGACACTCTGACTGCTCTCACAGAGGTTGGGCAGACCACCACTGAAGCATCCCTAGCGGATGCTGATGCAGGGTTTGTTAACACCCACAAAGAAATAGCCAACCTTCCACTATCTGTTGTGTAATTTCCTAGCTCTGATTATGCTCACACATCACTTTGGGTTGAGGGCTTCCCACAGCAATTAAATGGCAGGCAGTGCCACGGGTTAGAGCAGTTTTGAGCTGGGGATTCTCTGTTGTACTTGCAATATGGCAATTTAAAAGTTATTTTTCTTCTTCCCGAGCATAAAAACAGTTTTGTCTTTGGAATCAATTTCAATCTCAAGATATTCAGTTGCATATTTAAAGGGTTTCCATTATAGATGTCATAAATCATGTTTTGTTTGTGTAATATTTTTACTAGGTTTTTGGTACTTCATAAAATATCTTGCTTAAATATATGTAATAATTCCCCAAAATTAGAAAATAGTCAAAATATTCAGTTATTTTTTTAAGGTCAGCTGTAGAACAATTATGTATTTAAAATAACTATTTAGGAAAAAAAGTTTAAAAATTAGTCTATAAAACTATTCTAAAATTATGAGAAAAAATACTCTAAAGCAGTTTGCTACACTGAAGAAAGAAGATGCAATAGAACTTTTAAAAATATATATTTTCACGTTATCATTTCTCAGTAACATGCTACCGTATGCTACACTTATTTTACATAATAATTTTAAAACAATATTGTTTGGTAAAAGTCTAGAAAAAATGAAAATAAAGTTTTGAAATTTTCAGTGTCAATGCTTTAATATGTTTTTGTCTGAGTTGAATTCGTCCACCTCCTATTTCTTCATGGGAAATAGGCAGCCAGCTTTATGTGTCAGAAGAATAAGGAAAATAAGATAAACAGTAATTAGACTATGTAGGTCAAATTACTACATAGAGACTCATGGTTGCCATTGCTGTTTCAGCCCAAGCTGTGGACTATGAGGCTTTTCCACTTCACATTTAGCAGTGGCTTTCTGTCTTGTAACATTACTTCTTCATGATGCAGGATCCACTCCACAGGATTCTTACAGGCAGAATCCCATCTGGTGTCTTTACTACTCATCTTCTGGTCTAGCATTCACTTCCCTAGTCAAACAGGAATTTCCTCCCAGAATAAACCAGCTCTTTGTGTCTGTAGTATTAAATAAAGAAGTGAAATAATTCTCAGTATTTGAATGAAGCATTACTGTACTTGGTGGAAGTGATGTGGCAGAATAGAATAAAGCCGAGGAGCCTAAGGAGCTATAAGTCTGCAGAGGTATGAGAAATGAAAAGAAGTGCAGAGAGCAATAATCAAACAATTCTTCACACATCTTTGTCCTCCCAATTTGTCTCCTACATCCAGCAACATCCCTTCTGGCTTCCATCATCAAACTATTTCTTTCAAAACAAGACTTACAGTCACTGATGTAGAAGCTTCTCATCCTCACAAAAAGCTTCACAGAGGGGTGGTCTGAAAATTATTAACTCCAGTGCTCTTCTATATGGGCACTGCTCAGTGTAAGAACAGGCTCGCTGCCCCTGAATGTGTCCTTGCTGAGGCTGCCAGCAGCAGCATTAATTTTTTGGTGGACATCTGTCCATTAGCAACTGGAGAAGAACCATCAGTATCACACCCCACAGCTGCCAGCCTGTCAGTAGCCACTAACAATTTCCAGTTACTACTCAATGAGCTGGATTCAACCCAAAAACCTGGTGCTAAACATTTCTCTGCTCCTCCAGATCATGAGTATGGCTGTTGGGTATCTCCTGATTTCACTTTAATGTAACACAAATTGAAAGGTGTTACTGCTGGAAGTGAGGCAGCAGGAGAAGATGGAATAATAGAAGAAGCACAGCTGGCAATTAATAACAGAGGAGGTATCTTCCCAGATGGAAAGAGAAGCTGGTAAAGATCTGCAAATACTGCACATTTTATATCATTGAACACTATAAATAAAGAAAATAGGATGTGTAATGTGCAAAGGCAGAGGTAGCCCAAAACTTCTAAGCAGTAAACAAATATTGAACTTGGCTGACCCAAGAATGAAGCATGAGGAATTGATCCCATTATTAATAAGTGGCAAAAATCAGTGCTGTCATTTTGGTAAAATGTTGAAAGGTTAAGGGCACAAGGTGGAGTGAAGGGAGGCAGGCAACTGAGGTGAGCATGTGGTATCTCCCTTCCCTTCTCTCCACACAGCATTTGCTCTCCTGCCAGTCTGATTCCACTGAGATGAATCCCACCTCTCTGGCACCACTTCGTCTCTCAGCAGAGCAAGGCACCTGTAACATGTTTCTCAGCAGTTGTCCCCTGAGCTTCAGTCCCACATGCCAGATCCTACCCTACTCACATTGTATCTCCCTCTCCCACCCTTCACCAAGGTCCTCTTCTCCTTGTATTCCTGCAGTTTGGGACACCTCCACCTCCAACCTTCATTTCTCCAAAGTGCCCATCCTAACCTCCACAAAATGTAGGCAGAAGGACCCGGTCTGTATCATCCTCACTCATCATGACTATGGGACAAAGCCCTTACTCCATTTTACATCACTCAGGAACACTGTTTTCCTTAGTCCATCACAACAGAGGGCTGACTCCTTTAATTTGCTCCCAGGATTCTTGATACTGGTGAGGATTGCCCCCATATGCAGTCAGATCCAGCCAGCGTTCTATCCCTTGCAGGTAAACTATGGGAGCTCAAGTTGTGCCAGAAGTTCTGGTTGGTAGCACGTGCATTTGGAATGTCCTGTGTGCATCTAAGACTTGCTTTCTTCATTTAAGAATCACTTGCTTTTGTCTTGGTTTACCCTTTCTTTCTCTTTTGTCAGGATTTTTAAATTGTTCTACACAGTTCTTTGTCATCTCCAGCCTAAAGAATTCAAGCTGCTTTTTTTGATTTTTATGGCTTAACTTTATCCAAACCCCCCATCTCATACAGAGTTCGTGATCTATAGAGGTGGGACATTATATAAGCAACAATCACATGTTCTCTTTTGTTTGAAATAGACACTTTAGGCGCTAGTGAAGATGTAAATCTTACTTTTTCTAGGATTGAGGTCTGAGATCTGATCAGCAAGCACATACTGTAGATCCTCAGACCTTACTGTCCAAGTATCTGTGTCAGGGATCTGACCTGAATATATATGGTCTCAGTTCTGGCCTATGTCACCAGGTTTCCCTTCTACACAGGACACTGGACAAAAGACACAGAATTCACTGCACTTGCCTCAGAATGTACATTAAGCATATAACAAAACCAGGGAACTCGGGAGCATACTGTTTTTTAACCTTGAGAGAATATTTTCCTTCCAAAGTGCACATAAACATTCCAGGTGGAAGTGTGTCCTGAGTGCACCAGAGGCCTCCTCTGTATTACAGCAGTTCAAGTCCCTCTGACAGCTCACACTGTCCACTATGCACTTGATGCTCTGATGGTGCATCTATATCATGAAAAGAAGAGTTTCTCCTTATTTCTAAATGAAGTACAGTCGGCCCTCTTGCGTTTCGCACCCCCCATACTGCAGTTTCACATCTTAGTGGCATGAGTTTTCAGCGATGAAGGAGGCCCCTTTTTGCAACTGCACATGCACGACCTGGCACGCATGAGTATTCAATTAGGCAGCATGAATATACAAATCAACGCTCACAGACACCGCCCATGGTTCGACCGCTCTGCTTGCGCCATCTCAGCCGTGGCGGCCCCGTCGCTGCATTCGCCCCGTCCCGCCCGTGGTGGCCCCACCACTCCACTCGCCCCGTCCTGCCCGCAGCAGCCCCACTGACCTGCTCTCCCCATCCTAGCCGTGGCGGCTCCGTTGCTTCCCCACCTTCATCTGTATCATGCTGGAGCAGGTACAGCAAATGGGGGCACCAGGGTCAGTGTCAAAGGAGGTGGAGGAGGTGTTCCAGGTGTCTCCGTACAGCCTGTGGTGAAGGCCGTGGTGAAGCAGCTGTACCCCTGCAGCTCATGGAAAGCTCTCAGGGATGCAGGTCCACCTGTGGACCATGGATGAGCCCATACTAAGCAGGTAGATGCTGGAAGAAGGCTGCAGCCCGTTGGAGCCCACATCAGAGCAGGGTCCCATGGGAGATGTGTGGCCCGTGGAAAGGAGAGTCAATGCTGGAGCAGAGCTTCACCTCATAGGATCTGTTCCTTTGTAAGGGAGTCCATGCTGGAGCGGCCTGTACATAAGAACTGCACCCTGTGGAGTGACCCACAGGCAGCACTGTGGAAGAACTGCTGCCTCTGGGGATGGACCCATGTTGGAGAGGGTTTTGAAGTACTTTCTCTTGTGGGAGGGACCCCATGGAATGCAGGGGAATGGCCTCCTCCCCTGAGCAGTGGCAGAGAAACACCAACTGCCTGGTTTTCCCCTACTCCTGTCCCCCCCTGCACACTGGAGGAAGGGGGAACGTGGTATCTGTTGTAAGAGATGAGGGGTGGGGGGAAGGGTGCCTTAAAGTTCTATGATATTTCTCACTTTAAGTTCTGATCTTTTTTGAAATAAATTATTTATATCCCCACCTTGGATTTTGTTTTGCCTGTGACAGTAAGAGATTTCTAATTGTCCTTATCTCTGTCATAGAAAACCTTTCAGGTTTTTTCCTCTCTCCCATTTGTATGAAGGGGGAGTGAGAGAGCAACTGTTTGGTATCCAGCCAGGGTGAAACCACTACAGAGATTGACATTTTCTGTCAAAAAAGAGTTTGATCAAATAGTTCCTATCCAGTAGCACTTCACAATATATTTGATTGATAGATTTTTTTTGCTCTCCTCACCTTTGCATATGTTAACTTGGTTCAAGATTTGATCACAAGGATTTTATTCCAAGACCTTCTTGGTGTTAAATCTGCTCTTTCTCCTGAGCATTCAAAACTTGTCTGCTGAGCCTGCTTTTTTCCCCGCTACCTTGCTTTTGTAGTCAAGGAGAGTTAAAACTCATTACAGCTTTGCTATAACTACTTGTGCACTGGAAGGAAGTTCGGAGAGGCAGGTATAAAAGATTATGATCAATCTTTGCCACATATTACAAGAAATTCAAGGGCTCCAGAAGCCTGGGGTTTTTTTTTATTTTCCTTACCTCTTGCTGGCTTACGTATCACTTCTGAAGAAATCAGAAATAGATCAGTACCTATTTCTAACTAGATCTACCTAGAAATAGATCGTCCATCTTGCACAAACTACTAGAAGATACTCTTTGGTTTTTTCTACTGAAGTGAGCCATCAGACCCAGATTTACTTGTGATTTCCATATTAAGAGCAACAATACAAGTAATTCTAAGTCTGATCTGATGAAGTCTTTATGCACTTCTAAAATAACTACGAAAAAATGGATTATTTAAATAAATAGGAATCTCAGTTTATAGGAATGCATGAAGCAACAGATCCTATTGTCTGTTATCTTCAAAACTAAGAGTCCAATTTACTAAGCCTGCTGAGAAAAGTGCCAATTAAAGTAGACCATAAATGTTCTATGTGAAAATTACTACCTGAATGAATTAAAAATAAAATTCAAGGCTTCTCACAGGGGTTAGGGTAGGAGATTACTTACCTGCTGGCTCCCATACCACTGAGTTTCCACACCTAACACAGCTGGAATGCAGCCTTAAATAAAATCTGCATAATAAACTTCCTTGGAACTGCTTCACCTGCTTGTGAAATTTAAATGACTTCTGAAAGCCACAGTGGTAGCAGCTCATTTGGATTGCAAAGCAGTATAGAAAAGGTAAGTTTTCCCTGGCTAGCAATCTACATGTTAAAGACATGAAAGGAACCACTTGAAGTCACAAAGGCTACTGTCAAAATACATTCAGGAAGACCCATGACAAGTGAAATGGTGAATCTAGGCAGCAGTGTTAGTGTTCATGGGTTATTTATCTTGCATAGTCTTAAAATGTTGTTATATGCTATAAAAATTGCACTACACTTCAAAATAGCAATATCCAATATTTTTAGGCCCTAGAGGAATAGCTTTAGAAAATGGCAATTTCCATGAGAATTTCATGTCTAGACTACATTTGATTTCCAATAGTTTAATTCTTTGCAATATAGAAATAGAATTTCTGGAGGGTATTTTTTTATACTTTTCAAAAGTCATTTGAGACCCATTAGTTTCTTCTACACTTGCCTCCACTTGGAAAGTGTCTACATAAAGAGGATATATAAGCTTCCAGAATGCCTGTATAAAACAGAGTGAATTACTTATTTCCAATTCCACTTTGCAGAGCATACAGATGATGATCTTGCTAATAAAACCACCTGTAATCAGATCATTATGAAACAAACAGAACATGAGAATGAGATAGAGATTGAAAAGTTCAAAAGCTTTACGGAGGATTGTTCTAGGTGGTAAGGTTTTTGCTATTTTCTTGCTTCTATGTTGAGCAAACCTAGAGTAAATAATCTTAGGTAGACATTTCTGTGAACATAAAGGAAATTATCACTTTACTGAGGAAAGGGGAAAGGTCTTGCAGCTGGTGAAATCATGCAAATGTAGTAACACCACTCTGAATATTACAGCAGTAACGAAAAGTGTTAAAAAGCATCTTTCTCTGCTTAATGGATTTGACAATAGCAAGAGTCTTCATTTCATAAAATAGGATTTTATCATACTGATATTTTAAGGAAAGCTTGGGGAAATAATACTTAATTTAAAAAAAAGTAAATAATTTCCAATTACCACAGGATACACCACCATTTTGCAGTGATATTCAGTAGATAATCTTTTAGTTGTTATTTCAAACAGTTTTATAACACATAATTATCTATAAACTACTGTGGGATATCTCAGGAATAGATTTATAGTCAATGAAGATATATCATGCTCTGGTCCTGGCTTAAATACCTGCTGCAGCTCTGCACAGAGGAAGTGTTTACATGGTTAATACTAAAGCATTCAGTACTCTTCCATAGCAGGGAGAGGAAGTGGAGTTTTTCCTTGTGCCCATTTTATAACAACTTTGCCAGTTACTGATTCATTTTTGTAGACTCAGTCTGCGGCACCTTCTGTGGCTTAGAGGAACTTCCTTTAATCCAAAACAAGCCACTAATTTGAATTACATTAAACATTTATAATTTTCCTTTGGCATAAAACAACTTCTTCTTGCTTGTAAATATTTCCACACTAGTTAGATATTAGCAGAAAGACTATGCTGAAGTAATTTTCTTCCAAGGAAATACAGAAAAATAATCAGAAGAATACATGGATATTTAAAAAAATGTAACAAACCCTACCCAATGGGAATGCCCAGTTGTTCAATTGGTAACTCTTTTTTGCTAGAGGCATGTAGCAATAAGGCTGTTCTTTAATATGACATGTACATATATGCCATCACAGGTGAAACTGCAGAAAGGTGAATGTATTCCTCTGTATATGATGATCACCAGTAAAATTACATGTCAGCTCAGCATGCACAACCTTTTCATGATCCTAGTAGAGACTTACCTGTATCTTCAGACCTGTGTTATTTTTTGATTAGTGTCGCCCACAACACAAATGGCCTAAATGTCTGCCACAGCTTTGACCTATGATGCAAAAAAAAATAAAAAATTAATTCTCACATGGAAAGACTGACCAGGAAAAAGTTGGATTCAGCTGAGTAGAGACATATGCAAAAATGCAAGGTAGAAGTAATCAGCTGAGTGGAACAACCAGGGTACAGCAGAACATAGAAATTGATAGAAGTTTAGGAAACAAAGCATTGTAAGGTGGAAGAAAAAAAGGACATTTCCTTAAAAGAGATTATTAGGAAAACATGGTAATAGATTGTATTGGCTTGAAATGGAAAAAGGTTTAAAAGGGATGGAGGAACATTCACGTAATGAATCTCAGTCACATTAACAAAGTCTGAAATTGNAATCATGCAAATGTAGTAACACCACTCTGAATATTACAGCAGCAACGAAAAGTGTTAAAAAGCATCTCTTTCTCTGCTGTTATATTACTTCTGAATTCACTTGCTCTCAGATGAAAGAACTTAANTTGCAAAACGGGATTCCTACATCATTAAAAATCATGCCGCTAAGATCTGAAGCCACAATATGGGGGGCGCGAAGTGCAAGAGGGCTGACTGCATTAGAAAACATTGTAGCACTAAGAACAGATAAACAGTAAAATACTTCATCTAGGAGAGCTGGGAAATCTTTGAAAGAAGTTGTAGGTATAATTAATCCGTAACTTTAGAGCAATGGTTAATCAGATGATCACCAGTGGGACTTTTCAGNCAGGTGGGGACACTTACCACTGTAAGGCGCTGATTGGCTCAAATCCTATTTCACCATTTTCACATATAGTGGGAGGTTTTTGGAACTGAACCCCTGCAAATTTTTTTTTTTTTTTCAGTTTGGTTGATGTGTAATACATAATACCTTTTGGCTGCAGGTATGTCAGATAATATATTGATTCAAGAGATGAGATACAGAATCATAAAATCTCCTGAGCTAGAAGGGTCCCACGAGGATCATTGAGTCTAACATCTGGCCCTGCACAGGACAGCCCACACTGTGTGCCTGAGACTGTTGTCCTAATGCTTTTTAAACACTATCAGGTTTTGTCCTGTGACCACTTCCCTGGGAAGCCTTATCCAGGGCCCAACCACCCTCTAGGGGAAAATCCTTTTCCTAATATCCAACCTAAACCTCCCCTGACACAACTTCAGGCTGTTCGCTGGGTCCTGCCACTGGTCACCACAGAGAAGAGATCAGTGTCTTCTCCTCCTCTTCTCCTCCTCTTCACCTTACGAGGAAGCTGTAACTGCAATGAGGTCTCCTCTCTCAGTCTCCTCTTCTCTAGGCTGAACAGACCAAGTGACCTCAGCCGCTCCACATACAGGTTCCCCTCCAGGCAAAAGCCACCATCTTCAAAGCCTTTGAACACTCTCTAATAGCTTCATACGTATCTTTCTTATATTGTGGCACCCAAAACTGCCCATAATATTCAGGGTGAGGCCATATCACCGCAGAGCAGAACGAGACAATCCTCTCCCTCAACTGGCTGGCAATGCTTTGCCTGATGCCCCCCAGGACAAAGTTAGCCCTCTTGGCTGTCAGGCCACTGCTGACTCATCCACCTGCTATTGACCAAGACTCCACATCTCTTTTTGGGACCTGCATGTTACAGGATTGTTTGCTCGATAAAACCTTTAAAGACTGCCCACCTTTTCATTGAAAACCAGTGCAGAAATATGAGAAACAAAGTCATTTTGAGAAGTCTTTCCAGTTTCTGGCACCATACATTTGTCTCCAGAAGGATTAAAAGCTCCTAAGATTCCCTTAGCCAGTGTAAGGCTAATTCAGAAATTTTAACCACTAGTCTCAAAATAGGTATTTAGACATTGCACCACCAAAAATTAATGGCTATACTGTATTTAAAAATATAGGGGTTTTCCCCAACTTCTGAGGTGAAAACTTTTCGTTTAGACTCATTTATTGCCTTCTTGAACAAAAACAAACTGAATTTCTGCATACTGCCCCCAGTAACACTAGAACGAGTTAAACTCACACTTAGTCTTCCTTCTGTAAGTCAAGACCATGCAAGTCAATACATACTAAGCAAATTGTCCAAGACTGCTCTATGCAGCCTTTCAAGGACATTTTCAGTGTAAAAGCCAGTTGTTCCCTCTGATTGCAAAATTATTAGGACATTTAAAGAATTTTTAATTCTATAAACCTAAGATACTAAAAAAAATACAACCCACTAAAAATTAATTTCAGGCATTGTTATCAAAAACAGATGATCAAGACTTGAGAACATTAAAGTCTTCCTTAACCTATAGTCTTTATGCCATACTTAAACAATACTGGTCCTTTCTCCATCTCTTCTCTTAATGGATTAAAATTATCTACAGTAAAATCTATTTCCTTTATCATGGCATCACAATTAAGTTGAAAGTTCAGTTTCAATCAATCCAGTTAGTATCTAATCAACATGTTTCATCACATAAAATTGGTATAGTGACAATTCAGTGCTATGTCATAAAATCTGTGGTACAGCTGAAAGTAATCAAGTTAATGGCAATGAAGACTGAGCTGTTTTCAGGCAAATTGGAGCCTAATAACCTCAAATGATACTCACAGAACATTACAGTGAAGTTTGCATCCTGATGCCTATTTTATCCTACAGGATAAGCTGAAAGATGACTATTAAGATGCCAAATTTATACTTCCCTTTATAATTTAGGATGGGATTTCTCTCATGATCTAAAAGTTATGTCCCTGAAGATGTGCTAGGGACCCACTGGGGCAGCAACTGTCTTGTTTAGTGGCTCATCTATTTTTTCTCCAAGATACTACATAACTGAATACTTGATATTTTGCTTAAATTTCAATAAAATTGTACGAAGATAAATTCTAATAATTACCTACTTAAAAGGAAAAAAAAGATAAAAATTAAAATGAAAACATGTATGTTGATAACTTTTCCAAAGAGCATACTTTGTTCATTAAGTCAAATTATTGCCTGGACTCAGTTAGCTCCAAAAGATGCCCACAATATACGTAAATAATTACTATTAAATTGCTGCAGTAATACATTGGCAGCTGTGCCAAGTTCAATAATGGTGACTCAAAAAAAACCAAACGCAGACACAAGTAGCTTAAGGAGTTCACGTGTACAAGCACACACACATACAAACCCTTTAACTTTATGAATTGCAGTAGAGGGAGTAGAAGCCTAGTTTTAGAAAATCAGGAATGCTAATAGATCCTGAGTTCTTCATGACTGCCATCACCAAACATTCCATCTTCCCCTAACATGAATAAAACCGCTTAAATAGGTTTGTGTTACAGATTAAGTACGCAAAAACTGGCAGAAAATGCTTTGCAAGCAAAGAAACCATGTTATTAAATCAATTTATTCAAATCTGGAAGCAGGAGTCATAAAATGCAGCAAAATAGGTAAAGACAACAGACAAGCTCGGGAAGAAAAATTGCTGTGGCTACTAGACTGAGTTCTGTATCTCCCAGTAAGGTGCAACCTGTCTAGGAGCTATTGAAGCAAATTCTTAGTTTGAAAATTAACTCAATACCCTGCATTAACAGCTGACATTTAGCAAATAGTGTCTGTGTTCTACTGATTTTACCTGCTGTATAGCTTTCTTTGCGACTGCCCTTGAGTTGTTTGACAGTGAGCATCATTCTCGCCATCAGTTTTGAAAAGGGAGGATGGGAGAATTCAGACGGATGGTATGGAACAACCTGACTTCGTTTTGCAGACTATAGTGCCACACTTGTAACTGAATGTCTGCATTGCACTGCAGGGAACAAAAAATGGCAGAAGGAATTGTGTTGGCCCCAAATGCTTCAGTTCTTTTAGTTCTCATCCAAAAATAATTCAGGCAACAATTATGTACATGTTAAACAAAATATTTCATATTTTTTTTATATAGGAGCAAGGTGCCAGATTAACTTCTTTTATTGAAAGAATCAATGATATTGAAGTTATTGACATTTCATTCCCTAAATATATTTGCCAGAATCTTCTGAGTGAGACAAAATTTAATAGGCCGCTTGATCGGTTCTCTGAAAATGGATGTATATTCCTAAATTCACATATTCTTTTCAAATACTTTCCACAGAATAAAATAATGTTACAACTTTCATTTTATCCTAATATTCACCAGACTTTACCTCCTTTACTTGGTTGAATCTATTATTTTTATTTATAACCCTTGACATCACAAAAGATAGATCTTTCCTTTTCTGGTATCCACTGCAATTTTTATTAGTCTATGATTGCTTATACTGCTTGACATAATTTTGAGGTCACGTTCTGCTCACATCAATGTGCAATATTGCAAGTGCAGGGATACAGCTTCATGGTATCCCACTGCTACATCAATTTATTTTTTCAGTTAGATGAAGCCACCAGTTTGTTAGCCACCCGTATTTGTTTCACATATATATTTGTTTCACCCATATCTTTCAGCATTTTTTTGGCTAGATACAAGTCTTTCACTGAACAAATGTTTTATATTATTTTTCTCCAACTGTCTCTTTTCCTTGAGGGAGAAAAATCTTTCCCTCTCTGCTTGTTACCACTATGTTTACCCTATGCCCACTGGCCTTTGAAACTTGAGCAATTTACTACAACTAATTCCCCGAGAGGTGCTACTAACTCAAAAAATGTACTCTGGTTCCCAGTGAATATAATTTACTTATTCACGGGCTCTTTTTTCCCTGAAGGAAAATCAAGCAGGCACAGACCTTCTCTTGTTACAGACCTGTGAATAACTCTGAGTTTGTTTATACATACAAGGTAAAACTAAAACATTTCAGTATGGAAATACACATTGAAAAGAATCAGCATCCTCTTATAAAACAATTTTTTTTAATAAAGGGTAGAAAGGAATAGAATTTGGCCTTGCATAGAAGAGCTAAGGAACAATTAAAAAATAACATGGGAGGGTAAAAATGGCAATCAAATGCTGAAAAATTATAGGTTGCTAATAGAGAAGAAATATAATAAATAAATAAATAAAGAGAAGAAATATATGTTGACTTAGGGGGACAGGCAAGTAAATATATTTATTTATTGCATTCATTACCAGGTTTTTAAAGTTACTGATGAAGTGCTTTGCCTAAGGATCTGATCTTATGCCATCAAAATTAAAGTACTTCTATTTTCATTGACTGTGCTGTGAGAGTAGGACCAGCCTCTAGAGTTACTTAAAGAGTTAGAATGTGACAAACTTAGTGGAATAGGGATGTTATATTGCCATGAGCTGAAGGAGAGGATTACTTTTAAATGGAACACAGGAGCTACCGCTCTGCCATAGTGCACCTCTGTGGTGAAACTTGGAGTGAAAATATTTCCAGAAGCCACAGGAAGGCAGTGGGTAACAACTGCGTTGTAGTTTTGAAAGTTTCATGTCCTGTATATGAGGAAAGGACTTGTGATATCTATCAATTGTTCTACCTGAACTCAGCTTAGAGTTGGTCAAATATTTTTCAATGACACCTTATTTTTAGGTAGAAAATGCTGACTTTTGACCCTTTGCTTAATTCTGATCTTATCTTTTTGATTGCTATAATGTAAATGACTGATACAATGGCAATCGTATGTAAATAATCACAGTGTTGTTTGGCATTTATAACATTCCATGTCTTCAAAGTGGTCTACTTTCTGTGAATGCCCTGAAGCGACTGCAAAACCCCATGAATTTAGGTCAGTAAAAGATGAGTTGTGTCAGGCAGCAAAATGCCTAAAGCCATAAACATTCAAGTGTCTTTCACAATCCCTGGATGGGCAGACAAGATGCTATCTGAAGTTTCTTTACCACAACAAGGAGGTTATCCAGGACCTGTGAGTACCAATTTCAGAGACAATTAGTGTAGGTAGTAGACAAAGAGCCCCTCACTCTCCTTTCTGGCTACCATGTTTTAATGGCCCAGATGCTCAGGTCAAGTAGTCGGGGTGTGTAGTGTGATTGCACTGTAATTGCACTACCTTCATGTACCTCTAGAGGAACTGGAAGGCAGAGGGGGTAAACCCACACTTTTTCTCATGTTCACATACAAAAGGACTGAAAATAAAATCTGTTATCTTGCTCTTCCAAAATGTAAGATACTTTGAAGATAATCACTCCAAACCTGTTTGAATGCCGCCTTTCTGTTTCCACTCCTCTAATCTTGTCATTATTAATGTGGACAATTGTCCTTGTGGACAATTGCAAGATTAATAGTAACTATTAATCCATGGGTGTGGATTAATAATCCAGTGTGTGATTTACATTTATGGAGGACTGTAATGGGGCAGTGTTGTATAAAAATCCCTCAAATACAGGTACTGAGTGGCTGGCATTTGTCCTGGTGCAAGGGGACTAATTTAGTTTTCCTGTACTATCTCTATCATTGGGAATCTGACCATACCAGACTGTGGGCCTGGGTAAGCTGAATTCCCTGCACAGTTGATAAAAAAGGCTCCGATGGGTCTGTATGGAAAAAAAAACTGTTTAAAAATATCTGCACAAAGAATTCACAACACTACTGAATCCTGTGTAAAATTTTCCCAATTAATCTACTTTTTTTTTGGTAGATCACAAATATCATAACAGAATTATATTAATTGTCCCCCATTTGTAGACTGATACTCAGCTTTTTTGGCAATAAAGTGATATGAACATTCCACATATTTTACCATTTTACTATTTTCCAAAGGGAAGAATATATTTTCTTTCAAAAGTAATTTTTCCAATAGTTGAGATTAATACAGATTTTTCATTATGCAAATCAGCTTTCAAGCCCATTAACTGTTGCAGCTGTTGATGGTATTCTTAACTAGCTTAGTTCTGTAGGATAGTGTGGAACATCCTCACACGAAGGTTTCACTAGAAGAAAGAAAACCTTATTCTGTCACTAACCTCACAAGAATATATTTCAGCCAAGCAGAAATTCAGAGAAGCTGTGTTTGCCAGTGTCTGCCACTGAACTTGGCTGGATATAACCTTTAGATATGTGATATAGAGAATTCTTGCAGAAAGAAAGCAGAAAATTGAAAGGAAAAAATAATTTTGATGAAGCAATAGAAAATGCAATAGTAGCAGGGAACAGCAGTATATTGTTGAGTTGTGCAGTTTATTTGGGGTAAAAAAGGAACAGCTGGCTTATGACCCTTGGAGGAGAAGTTTTTTGAGGTATTTGCTCTTTGCAGTGTGGGAAACTGACAAGATTCAAGCCCCAAAGGGAAAAACCTTTAATTCTGCCCAAAGCCAGTAAATTCAGTGTCTGGTTTTGTGACCTTTTTACATGCTAGACTTTCTGTTTTGCCTAAATTATTGGTTAAAGTATAAAATCTGATTTTATATACTGAGGTATAAATTTTAAAAGCAATGTTTTCATCAATAAGAGGAATTTCAGAGACCTGGATATTCAGAAGCTTGCAAAACGCTGTCCAGCTATAACTGAAGCCTATCTAAGTTTCCTGAACCCAACAACTTTCCTAGGTTAGGTTTTTTAAATGCAATTTCCAGTAATTTCTCTGTTCTTGATTTTGGTAAGACTATCAGGGTAGGATTATTGTGGCAGTTTTTTTCCATTTCTATTTCCATTTTAAAAAAAGGTAGTTATTGCAAGGAGCATGGACAGTGACAGGTTGAAAGAAAACTCTCTTTTTTCCCCTAATAGTTCAAACTTAGTTTTCTTTAGGCTTTAGGCAAGGATTGCTGCAGGTGACTGTTACGGAACCTCCTTCTCTAGTGTTAGTTCTTATTAGAATTTGGATTCTATTTCTTGTTGCTATTTTCAGTGCTGTAAACCCCGAATTACCATTATACATTAAACTAGAGGGAGTAAGGTTTAGGACCACAGAGCCACTTAAGTTTTTAAAGCATTCCAAAGCCTGAATTCTATTTAAATGATTTAGAGCTAGTTGGTAAAGTACATTCTTGAGCAGAGAATATAGAGTCTGCAGTGTAGTGTTAGAAAAATATCCCCATCATCTGTTTATTTACATTCTAGATATCTCAGGGTTTAGAATGTTAAACACTCTCTGCACAGGTAAAAATAAGCGAATATTTTAAAGAGTGTTTTGACTTTAGCATTTAAAATGCAAGAGGTAAAGCTGCTAGAAAAGCTGTTTTTCATTTAAAAGGGGCACTATTTTTAATTAAACATATTTGTCATATAAATGAAAGTATTTATTTTTTCTCCAATGTCAAAGTCAATGAAAAAGAAAGAGAAAGTTGTAACAATATGAAAATGTTCTGGGAAAAGAATGTTTGTTTGTTAGTTGAAATGACTTTTCATTTTCATTTTATATTTAGTTAGAAGTTAAAAAGCTGAAAGCAAAATCATTTGTCGAAATGAAACAGCTATAAAAGGATTTTTTCATTTCCTGATTGAAAAAAAAAAAAGAAATTAAAGTCTTTAAAGTGATAGCCAGAGAAGCATCTGGGTTACATTATCTATGTCCCTTGGAAATAAGAGGACATAAGTGCGGGAAAGTGCAGTTGAAAATAAAAATCTGACAGTTGTGCCAAATGTTTTTAGGGTTTTTTTCCCCAGGGCTTGACTTTTGCCTCCAGGTTTCTTTTAGAAGTCCTGGCACTACTCTGGCTCTGAAGGTCAAACCTGGCCCAGGGTACTGACACCTAACCCTCAGGAGGAGCAGAATCAACTCCTCCTCTGGGTTCCTCTATGCAGCTGGTGAGTGCTCTGAACTGAGGTCATGCCATGGCTGGAGCCCTTCCTTGCAGAGCATTAATCCAGGGGAAAAGCAACAGAATTCCTAACCCATTGCCTGCATTTCTACCTTACCTGTTGCACTTCTAACTTCTTTAGGAGAGGGAGAGGAGGAGGTGTATTTTGACAAGTGAAACTTCAATGAAAAGAAACCCTTCGTATTCTCACTTCTAAATTCTGCCTTTGTTGATCTGTCTTATGAGCTGCTTTATGCTGCTTACTAGTTCAACTAATGGTAAAAATAAATCTATCATAACGACTTCTCAATGTGTAGATAAATGGGGATTCAGCAGGCCTTGCTCAGTTTGTAAGGTGTTCTCTTACGTAAAAAGTGGGTGGTAGAATAACAGCCACCAAATTATTCTATTTAGTATATAGCTCAGCTGCCTAAAAGCTAATTATAGTACCTTGATAGAAATAGTTCCAAGTGGCAGCACTTCCTTTTTTGCTATTAGCATGTACAAACACAATGAGCTGGCAAAGATTAACAGACTCTACCATTTCGTACTGATGGAGTTTGTCTCCCTGCCAGCATAATATTTCTTCTCTAACTGGGTCTCTCTAAGAGAAAAAAGTAGCTTTTTGAAATCTCTCTGCCACTAGTATTGTCATTAACTTAGTAGGAAGACATGTCAAGCATATGTCAATTCTGAGACTTATTTTTGATATTGCAGCCCTGATTTATGCCTGCTAAGTAGATATTTTACTGTATACAGAGCCAGACTGGTGGGAATTAATGTACACACTAAAACTCAAGCACACAGTTTTGCTATCAGTACTAATGCTGTTAATATCAGTAACCAATGCTGTAATGTTTATATCAGTCTATGTACATGTAAATAAATCTGACAGATTGTGCAATATATTAATGAAATGATGCTCAGTATTCTTGAAGAACAAATTTTAGTAGATACAGTTATCCCTCAAATTTTGCAGGGGATCAGGCATGGGGGAATGCCGCAAAAGCCATTTTCTGTGAAGAGTGGTGGATTATACATATGCAAATAAGCTACATCGACCACCCCGCCCGCTCAGCCTCAGTGAGCGCAGAGACACGAGACCAGTGCTGCAGGGGCAGCACTGCCCTGCCTGCAGCAGGCATGGGCAGAGCCCCACCACTAGGGGACTGGGGTCTTCCTGCAGGATGAGCAGCCTCCAATCCCCATCTCAGAAGTGAGCCTAGGCAGAACTGCACCACTCCAGCTTGAGAGCTAGCCCAGGCAAAGCCGCACCACTGCAGGGACCAGAGTCTTCCCACGAGATGAGCAGCCGCCAATCCCCTGCTGTCCCGTGGCCCTGGTGCCAGATTGACACAGTGTGTATAAAGCCTCCCTAGAATTTTATGAATCTTTACAACACTCTCATATGCTGGTCCACAAGCAAGTGGCACCTACTGGTGCCACCACCCAACCCTACAGGGTGTGCCTGTTCCACCCTGCGGGGTCTGGCAACCCTGCCCCTTGGTGCAGCACAAGCCTTCTGCACATATACACAGAGAAGAACTCCACAAAGAATCAAGGGAAATGTATGGCATCTTCACTGGAAAAAACACCGCAAAGAGGTGAAGCTGTGAAACCTGATGTGCGAAGAGGTGGCAGATGAATATATTATTCAAAGAGTTCAGCTATTTTTTTCCAAAGGAAGTAGTGTGTATTTTAAGTTATTTGCTATTTCCATGCACAAAACTCTTGATGTTTTGTTTTTCCTCTATCTCATTAGGATATTAGAAGCTTTGTGTTAAAAAAATGGTGCTGTGCACTTTAGATGCTGTGATTTGGAGGGGTTTCCAAGTAGAGAATCTGTGTGGTAGAGCTACTCTTTTATTACTTATTTCTAAATGAGGTTCTCTCATATCTGTTGTAATTTTTGATGTATTTCTAGTTCTCTACATTCCTGACCTGTCTCTATTCAATTCTAAGTTTAAATGAGATAGACAATAAATTATTTAATAAATATGTAAATTCCAATCAGAAAAAAAATGTATTAGGAGTAATCAGTGCTGGTATTTCCACAAAAGATCTCATGAAGATGGTGAATTAAGAAACTTTCGAAAGGTGAAAAGTAATCACAGACTTTCATATGGCCACGAAATATTAAGGACAGAAGGCAAGGCAGATCTGAGATGTCTTGTCTCAGCACTTTGCCCACGGCCTGCAGAGCCTTCACCTTACCAGAAGTGTTTTAGTTTTAAATGTATTACTTTTTGGCTTTAGAAACTCTCTTGCCCTAACTTTTTCAGAATAAACAACAAGCTAGAGCATGCTGCTGAACCTTTAGGGAACTTGAGCCTTCCTCCTGCTGCACCAAGGTGTTAGGAGAGGCGCCTGTGACACAGCATCCAGTATCTCATGAATATGACTCATCCCATGCCTGGAGTTCTTATCTTCAATGTGTTCCTGGTGACTGTTCGATGAAAGAGGATCAAACACATCTCTACTGCGGCTCTGAGGGCGCTGATGTCCTTTCTGCCCCTGCCAAGTCTCTACTGGGTCCTCCCTCCACCAAAGCCCATGTCGTCCCAGGAGCCCAAGTTTGTTTCAGCCTGAAGGATATTAGTGCCCATCTCCACCTCTGTTTCTGCATAGATAGATGCCTTGGACACATGCTGTCAGTTTTTCCTCCAGCCCCATCGCCTGCTACTTCTAAGTAGGCTCTCTGAACAACCCTTGGACCTGGCTCACTGCTTGCCTTGTCTGGTACTGGCAGTAGGCCTCATCATCAGTAGCTGGCTCTGCCCGCCATGTCCACCCCCCATCAGATTGTGAGGGCATGGTTCATGCTGGAGCCACCCTGGGCTGCCCATCCCTCCTGAGCAGCCGGCCCTAACATCACAACACCCTCATCTTTAGCTTTCTGTTCTGAGAAAAAAATCATATTATGTGGACCAAGAACACCGGAATCCTATTTTTAACACTGTCATATTTCAGCAAAAGTAATTCTCAGGCTGAGTTAGAAGTGTGGAAGGCCTAGGTCTCAGTTTCTGCTCCCAGACAAGATCCACATACACATCTTTCAAACACATTTCCTATTGTATTGTAAAATAAAATGGAATAGAATTGGGGTTTATCGGCATCAGCTGGCTCTCCCTCAGATATCCAGAAGACATGTTGTAAGGACACTTAGGAAATCATTAGGTGTGTCTATGTGACACTCAACTCGTCACATAGATGAGACTTCCAGAGAATTGCAACAAATTGTAAATCTGAAATAGGTCTCCAAGTAGCCAGGTGTTAAGTGGTGATGAGAAATTACTAGGAAAACTTGCTGTGTTTCAGGAATGTACCAGTCTAGAGTGTTAGGAAATACTTGAGGAGAAGATTTTATGGGTAACATCTACATGCTAGGTGTAAGCATCTTGCTCTTTGTGATTGCTACCATTCGGGATCTCTTAGAAAATAGAGGAAAACAAACCATCTTTTTGAGTGTCCCCTTACATTAGGACACAGACATTACTTTTCTAAACATAGTATTATGCAGACTAAAACCCCAAAACACCAGTGCAAGCCATTTTAAAATCACTTGGCGATGATTTACTTGTCTATATAGAGCATAATATAACTACTACGTTCTCTCCCATGTATCTCCATAGGGTTCGCAGGTATGACAAAGGATGCATAGGAGTGCCAGATCTATCTGGGACAGCAGCTGAAGGCCAGGTGGTATATACCTGAACCCCACCCTTTGCTTAGGAATGATTCAGCTCAAACAGTTGCAAGCTTAAACCAAAATAAGCAAATTCATACAGAATTTTTTTACCTGGTTCTGATGAGATTTGCTGCTTACAAGGCTCTGCAGGAGAGAGTTAGCAGAACTGTCTGTTCCGAGGCTACATTACCTTTATACTGGCTGGCAGACATTCAGTTCTTCCAGTCCTTCCCTAAGTGGCACAGAGTGAAGTTTGTGGCACACAACTTATGCCCACATTCACTTGTTACAGCTTGTACTCTTTGGCACAGTAAACAAAGTGATCCCAGCCTCCTCCCAGCATTTGAGATCAGGAGGGGTGAGGGCACTTGGTACGCAGAGGGAAGCATTTGGTGCTTTGTAAAAAATGAAGTCCCTGATCAGAGATATAAAGAGAATGAAAACCAGCCATTGGAAAATCTGCCAGCTTTGGAAATGGCACAAGTCAGAAATGTGATAGATAGATAGATAGATAGATAGATAGATAGATAGATAGATAGATAGATAGATAGATAGACAGACAGAGTCTTGAAGTGTGTTGGCACTTTTTACTGAATCCTCTTGCACCTGGTCTCCTTAGTGAAGATAGACATAACCCAGTGGCAAGTAATGCTGCATAACAACAGGCTATGAGGATGCCCAGGCAGCCCTAGCACATTTATGAAAGGTCTTATATGCCAGCGTGATGCTCCAAACCCAGAAGTTCTAAAGGGCAGAGATGCAAAAGAACCATAGAAATCCTGCTCCTCATGAGCAGGAGCAAAGCAAATGAGTGTCCACCTCTGCTAGTGTAAAAAAGCTGGATTTCTGATTCTCTCTCCCTCTGTGGCTCATTGCATAGAGGAGTTTGGTTTGTTGACCCTATTGCTGTGCTGCTTCACCAGCTGCCTGGGCTCCTGCTCACAGCACCATGGCAAGGGAAGGGACGCGGAACCATTCAGAAAGCAGAGCCCTGGAAGCCAGCATGGACACAGAGTTACCAAGGCAAAGTCGGTTGCAAAACACCTGGGGCGTTTTTCCTGTCTCGAATCATCCTGGAAAAAGATTTGGACTGTGTAAAAATATAAGCTCAATAAAGAAGTCTGGAGTAAGAAAAGGCAATGTAACTTTTGTATTTCATTCAAAAGATAGGTTTCCCTTACTTTGGAAGTGGTTGATTCCCAGGAAATATGAAATATAGTGAATCCCCACTGCATTGCAACCTCTCCATTACGACCCCGCCTATTTGCGAGACAATTTTCNGGAGACCCGCCCCCCCTAAGAATTTCTGGGCTTCTCCTGGCTGCTGCAACCGCACACTCGTAGCCTGGGCCCCACACCGCTACTCCCCCACCAGCCCTGGTGCTCGTGCCCGGGCATCCCAGCATGGCGTGCCGGTGCGGCGCGGCCACGGGGCCAGGACTCAGTGCTGGGGCCTCCAGCGCCTGACACCCGGCCTGCCAGGTCTGCCGGTGTGGCACGACCACGGGGCCAGGACTCCNGCCCGGGCATCCCAGCATGGCATGCCGGTGCGGCGCGGCCACGGGGCCGGGACTCAGTGACGGGGTGCTCAGGTGTGGGCGCTAGGGTCAGGGGGAAGGAGCAGCGGCGCGGGGTTTGGGCTGTGGGCGCGTGGTCACGGCAGCCCAGAGAGGCCCGCCCATTCTTGGGGGGGGTGTCTTCCGAGTCAGAGGGGGCTCGGAAACAGTTCCCTTTGCTCGCCTGTGCTGAGAGACACCATGGGAAGGAGCAGAAAATTGTCCACAGCCCTCTGGAGTGCCAGGGGGTGGAGCAATTAGCCTGCATGCATACTAATGACCTGCTCTTCTTTGCGAGTTTGGCTTTTTGTGAGGCCCATGGCATGACCTGTTCCTGACAAATGATGGGGTATAACTGTAATATGAATTAGTCATTTTTGTTCATTTCTACACCACCAAGTCTTCCATGGAGCAACAAGGCTTCTTATCATGTTTTTCAATGCAACAAGTTGATTGGTGCTACAAAGTCTGTTTGAGAAACTAAATAATCACATTCTTCTAGAGAGATTTCCATAGGTATGAGACTGTTCATAGCACTTTTCTATCTATTTCCAATTAATAGTTTAATGAACAAGTTTTCTTTGAAGAACCTCTTGAGGAAATTTCATTTGGAAGAAAAAAATTCTAAAAAAGTGAATTTTTCATTTTTCTCCATTGATACTTGACTTGAAGCCTGGCTGAAAGAATTTGATTGATCTGGTTAGAGAGACTGAGTCACTCAGACAACGTGATAAAATTGTGGGTAATTAATCTATCCTTAAAAATGACAGAGCATTAAACATGTAAATATTTTAATGTAAAATTCTGTTACTGTATTCTGTTCAATAAGTCTACTACAACTAAAGCAGATTTCTATTTCATATATTTGATGGCAACATAAAGGAATGTTCATGCACTGTAGTTCCTTTATTTTGAATTATGTATATGCAATAAGATTTTCAGCAAGTAGACTAGAGAGTTCTCACAGTGTTTACATGTCTATAGCTCAGGTATTAGTACTGTGAGCTAAACAGTCATTAACAGACACCACATGGGAGTTCAGTACCTCTTCTCCCAAGAGTCCCATGTGTCCAAAAGAGTATGCCCAGGTTGTTCCAGCATTGCAGCGTGGGCAGTACAAGAGTAGTGCTGGTTCACGAAAAGTCTGTGACAGTGAGGCAAGTCACCAGAGATGCTCAGAAATTTTAGAAATGCTTTTGGGTAGAGTTCCTCCATGGTTTCTAGGTCTTGAGACTGAGGGCCATCTTTTGTGGCTCAAGAGTTAGTAATTTAGGACTTTTTGATTCAGCAGATGGAACTGTGAGTAGGTAGATGGAGAGAACTGGGAATGGTGCTGTGCACTAATTAAAGATGTTAGTTTAAAATGAGTGGGACAGATTATATTAAACCCCTTGTGTGTTCTCCAAGGCATTTAGAAGCTCTTAGGATGCAAATGTAAGTATATTGAGGCTCTCCAGGTTCTTCACACACATGATCCTTTGTCTTGACAAAGATGACTCCTTCACACCTCAGCCGCTGCTGTGACATTGATAATCACAGGATTAGTAAGGTTGGAAAAGACCAGAGAGATCATCAATTCCAACCTATCACCTGTTACCTAACCTAACCTGTTACCTAACCTGTTGCCATCCTGCTACCAACACCCATCCTACCTATAACACACTACCCTAATATCTAGGTCATGCCACCAAGTAAATCATCCAACCTTTTCTTAAACACCTCTAGGGACGGTGACTCCACCACCTCCTTGGGCAGCCCATTCCACTGTGAGATCACCCTCTCTGTGAAAAAGTTCCTCCTAATGTCAAGTCTAAATCTCCCCTGATGCAGTTTAAGACTGTGTCCTCTTGTTCTATCACTGGTAGTTGGAGAGAAGAGACCGACCCCCAGCTGGCTACAACTCCCTTTCAGGTAGTTGCAGAGAGAGATAAGGTCTCCCCTCATCATAATCATCATCATGTAAAACTTGAATTCAGAATCGATGCATTTTTGCATTTCTGTGCAATTGCTCTGTAAATGGTAGAAAAGAAATTTTAGCTAATGTGAAACTAGCCCATTTATTTTTATATTCTAAAAATATGCAGTATGTAAGCAGCTTGGATTAATAAATTCATTCAGGATAACTTACATTTGACTAACTTAAATGATTGATAAGGAGTTTTATACAGAAAATAAAATAAATTGAGGTGTAAAGGGCATCAGCAACTTGCACTCACTGCAAAACACCACAGTGTGCAGGTCTGCAAAGAAGTCATGCCGTATGCTAGAAATGCAGGTGATGGTAGCATGACTGTATGGCAACTGTAGGGGTCTGGAGTTGATGGAGATACTCCAGAGGCTTGGCCTTTGTCACTTGATTCTGATGGAAGGAAGTTCACCCTCCTATTCACATTGGTTCTGACAGAAACCATATCCAAATGTTTTAAAAATTGGGTGAGGTAATTGAATTTGCTGAGGACAACTGAGTGCTTCTTTTCAACCATTCATTCTCATGCTGGCTGGATTTTCTATACTATCTGCCAGAAGAAAAACAACCCAGAAAGACCATTTCATACAGCTTTAAGGAATAAGTCTTTTCTCATGACAAAGTTTGATGTGTGGTTTTTTGAAAAGTCCGGGACAGGTCAGAGCCTTAGAAATCAATATTTGATTTTAATGTGGCTAGATCTGATATGTAATACAAAAGCTCCCCATCTGGTCTTATCAGCCTGCCTCATTTTACTTGCTCTCACACAAGCTCAAGGAGCGTTCTCATAACCTCACAATTTGCTGAACACCACTGGTACACCTCATCTGGTCTGACTGATGTAGTAATCATGCTCTGGATAATTTCCTATTGTTTTACCCAGGATAATAACTACTGAGGAACTCTCTTCCAAAATGCCTGGTATTAGCCATTGGCTTTATTCCTACCACTGGTTGCCTAGCAGCCTCATAAGACCTTGTTAAGCTAGGAAGAACTGACCATGTAATAAGGTAATAAGCAAGTAAATAAACAGAGAAAAAAAGCATTCTAATTCACTTTTATACAAAAATCTAATCATAATTACTAGATAACTCATCAATTACTAGAAGCAACTTAAATCCTTTCATTAAAATGGGATTCTTAACACGAGATTTCCTCAAACCATTCCCTCAGCTCTGTTTTTGCTGAAAAGGGGAAAGAGAGCACTATTTTCCTATGTCAATCAGCTGTTCTCCAGTTCTTGTCCAATTTGAAAGCTGTGACTCCAAAGGCATGTATCACTCTTGTTGCTCTCCCTAGAAGCTCACTCAGATTCTTATAAAAACCTAGAAAAAGTGACTGTGAATAGGCATACACTCTAGGAGGGAAATCTTGGCATTGTGCAACCTTAAATGAAAGAGAAAATGCAACACTTGGTGAATCTGAAGAATTTCAGATTCAATTTTTATACTTTTTCTACTTTTGTTTCAGAAAGATGTCTTTCACTCTACCTTTTTCTGATATAGCAGACTTTAAGGAGAGGGTATTCGTTTTTTGGATGTTTATCCTTAATTTGAGCACTAATTAAGGATCAACAAGTTAATTACTATGCACAACCACAGAATTTGAAAGGCCATTGATACACAAGTGACTTCCCAGACATTACATATCACCAGTTTAAAGGAGGTCAGCTGATGTGAACAGCACTCCTTGGTTCAGGTGCACCAGTGGCCTGTCCCAGCATAGATATTATGGGACTAAATTGACTAGGTTTGAGATGGAGTCATGCAGAAAGACTGCTGATTTCAATTTCTCTTTCTTATGTACACTAAACAAGTTGGTAACATCTCTGCCTTCTATAAAAAAAGGCAGGTATCTGAAGATTAGTTAGTGGCTGTATAACTGAGCACATCAGGGAGGATTACCGTATTACAAGCCTCCTAATTACTACATCAGATTTCTGAAATTTCTGAAATCTTTTTAATCCATTCAAATGCATGTTTGACTACAGCATAGTAAGGAACTAAAATAATAATAATTTTAAAAAAATACATGAGGTTGTGTTTTTTCTTCAGAACATTGAACTCTTAAAGCATGTGGATAAGTAACAGGAATTAGCAGACCTGGTCCAAGAAGGATATTTTCCATCCTGATGTACTATCTGCAGCAACGGCTAAAGGATAAATGCAGGCTTCATGGTTCCAGAAAAAGCTTCCTATAGATATGAACCTTTATTAGTTTATAACCTAGTCAGGTATACACAAATACAGGCAAAACAATCTTGGGATGTCATGGAAGAAATCCTTATGGATTCCCTTGACCTAAACTGAGATAAGTGCAAAATATTTTTGACCGAGTGGTTTCTTAATGTCAGTGGAAGGTTACAGGTCTGCAGTGCTATCACAGAGACAGGAAAATTAATTATTACTCAAAACTTCACTTTTTGGGCAGAAGCCAGTGTAGTTCTAACCACAGAAACTTAATTATGACAGTCAGGGTATAAGTAGCATTCCCACAGGTCCCGTGGTTTGCTTCTCATTCCTAATGCACATGTTCCATTCATGAAAGCTTTTGCACTTTCTTCAGAGGCAAACTGGCTAATTTTCAACATAGTTTCCTGAAATATTCCCTTCCATTTTAGTTATGAGTTTCCTGGACTTTCTTCTGTAGATAACTTTCATGTCACAGTTGTGGTGAGGTATCCACAGCACCCAGTCTGTCACAGCTAATGCAGCAAAGTCCTTAACTGGAATGTAATACTGCCATGCCTTTTATTTCTGGATGAGTTTGAAAACTGAAGTTCTAGGGTATCCCACAATTAACAGGTATTTGCTGTGATGTGTCTGCCCTCTTGGTTTAGCTTGTGGGCCTCAAATCATATAGACCATTTTTAGATTCAGTACACTGTACCTCAGGGAGCACAGTTCTGTTGGTCATTCCAGGCAGTCTTGAACGGTTTGCTCTCCCAAACTGATTTCATAGCAAGGCAAATCCAGATGAGTGCTATGCACAGCCATGCCAGGGGCTGAAAAGTGAAAACTGGAGAATCACAGAATCACAGAAAATTATGAGTTGGAAGGGACCCACAAGGATCATCTAGTCCAACTCACCATCTAATACCCATACAGCGACCGAGGGCACATCCCAGAGCGTAATACCAACCTAGATGCTTCACAGTCTAGCAGGCCACTCCGAGCCGGAAGTGGCCCAGGGTCATCCAGCCCTACACCCCCTAGTTAGACCATGTCACTAAGCTCCTCGTGTGCTCCATCTTCAGGCAGTACTTTCATGACTTAAGAGATTACATTAGTCTGTGGAACATACAAGAAGTATTGGTATTTATTTCATATATAGATATATGAACAGGTGTTAGTCACTCCTAAGGCATCTACCATGCTAACACTGAAGAAAAAAAGTGAATACAATCTATCTAATCCAAAGAAAGTGAGAAAATTCCCAGCTGAAGTAAATCAGTGTAAATCTGTTGAAGTCAGCTGTCAGGGTTTGAGGTAAATTGGGGGCTGAGCCAAAAAAGGAACAACCAAAACCAAAAGAAACCACCCCTCCCCCTCAGCAGGTTCAGAAAAAAACAAAGGAACNCACCCCTCCTCCTCAGCAGGTTCAGAAAAAAACCAAAGGAAAGTGTGGAAAATACAAATTATTTACTTTAGTAAACACACAAATCAAGATACAACAGTTTTAAACAGCAAAGTCTATTGTTATGAGAGGAAAAAAACAGATGTCCCACAGTCCTGTGATGTGAAAAAGTCCTGCAGAACTCAGCCAAATTCCACCAGACAGTCCCAGAAGAAACTTCTCAGGTGCTCAGAGAGAGGGCAGAGCCCAGATCCCAACAACTGGAAGCCCTCGAGGGAAAAGCAGGAGATAGGCAGGAAGAACCCCCAAGGGGAGGGAATTGCAGGCCCTCTCTCTCTCTTCTAGTGGCTGGAGTGCAGCAAGGAAATATCCAAGGAAAAACAACACAAAACTCCCCCAAAGCTGAAACACTCCCACCTGAGGGCCCCTTCTCCGGTCTTATATCTTGCAGCTGCGGTAGAGCAAGTAACAAGCTCCAACCTCTGCTGTGGGCTCTGACCTGTGTGCTACTGGAATTTTTTTTCCCCCTCTCACTACCGCTTCTGGGTTGCTTTTTTTTTCCTCTTCCAGATAGAGAGAGAGAATGACCTTGGGCACTAAGGACCAGTATCCACAACAAAAATTCCCTCCCAGGCCAAAGTGAAGCACAAAGATATGGAATATGTATACACAATTGAGTCACCCTAGGACATCAGCATATCACAGTTACTTGTCCCATCAGTTGGGGCCTTACTGAAAATACCAAGGATGTTGCCACCACTCCAGTGGGCTCCATGATGTCTTAGTGGCTGTAGGTGTTGCAATTGGAAAGGTTGATGAATAAATGGTTTCCTTGTTTTTCAAGTTTTCTCAATAACAACAGAACTGTAAAATCAAACCTTGACTTTTATCGCCATCTTCACAGCTTCATGAGCATCCCTGACCTGTCTAGTGCAGTGCCAGCCAGAGATGCACCAAATAGCTCTAAACAAGAATATATATTTCATTGATATTGTGCAGTACCATAAAGGATACAAGTTCAAACCCTTGATAACAACAAAGCAGGTCCATGAAAACTTGCTCTAAGACAGTTGTTAGCCTGGGTACAGTCACATGGAGCTAGTACCTTTCAGACTAGCTCTGATAGCTCTGTACAGCACTGCATTGTGCAGTATAGACTTCGAAGATAAGGCCTGTGGCCACTGCTATGAGCAGCATCATTAGGTCCCTGCCAATTGTGTGTGTATTAAGCAGAGAAGAAATCAGATGTACAGCAAAACCTACATACTTATATGTAAGAGTGAGAGAGTTTTACTCATTCTCCAACTCCAAGATCGTCTCTGCATTCAAAATCCTGGGGAAAATCCCATACAACTGTACAAACAACTATCATGGATTTGTATTTGAGTTCTATTGCTGTTCTTCCTAGTCCTCATCTACCTATTTATTTTTTCTGGGATTGTGAACTGCTGAAGATGAGGATCATGAGTGACTGGGCAGCCAGACTGCTACATATGTATTACAATAATCTTCCGGATTGGAAAATAACGTCACAAGAAAAAACCCGTGATGTACTGAAGCCGCAATAAGTGAAGCGCAAAGTAGCAAGAGATTACTGTGCTTGTAATACTTTGTCTGTATTATTCTTCATTTCTCTCAAAACAAAAAACCAAGAAGAAATATCTGTGTACCTGAGGTACTTTTATGGGCCTCCCCACTCCCGCTTTTCTTTGCTATTTGAGGGTAGGACTAGAACAACCCAATTTCAGGTATCCACATCAAAAACATCAACATGCTAGTTACTTTTAATAGCCATTGATGCTTTTAGGGTATAGTCTTCTGACAGTTTGGAGAATCTGAGTGCTTTGAGGTATCCAGGATGTGCCTTTTCTTTCTGCTGTCCAGGGAGGCAATCAGCAGGACCAATGCAGTACAGAGTACACTCTGCAGAAGTCCATGTTTTGTCAGAGAGGACTCACCCCATGAGACTCACAATACTTTGCATTTAGCGAAGAGCAAGCCTGGGTTTCCAAGAGCACTATCCACATAGCCACAGGTGCCATAGTGGTATTAATGAGCCCTTTAGAAAATTATTCTAAAGAAAATTAGCTTGATTTGCTGAGTATCTCTCAGAAAGCATATGTCATACTGAGAAATAAAACTCAACAAAGCCACTAAAGGCTTTGGCATTAGAAGCATTAGAAAGAACCTAAGCTGAATTTTCTCACCAAAAGGATCCACAGTCAAAGCTGGAAGATGGTGGACTAGCTGTTTTGAGGAGACAACCAATGAAAGGACCAACTTTAGAGAGTCAGGCTTGTTACACCATTGCTCCAGAGGGATGGAGAAAAGGCACAGGGATCCTGCCAGTCCTGTATCTTTACCCCTTATACCAGGCTATGCCAGGAATTGGCATGCGTCTCTGGCTTTCCATGAGGGCTCCAAGGAGGCTACAATACTGCTGCTCAGCATCTTTGCTGACAACCAGCTGGAAAGTGAAGACATTCCTGTGCTGGAGCACTGCTCCTGAGTACTGCTCTCACACTTCACAGAGAAACAGACCTGTAACAAAATCCTGCCAGAGGGCAGCAAAACCCTACAATTATTTCTTTTCATATTGCAGCCTGTAATTCCAAACTGCAGCATGTTGTGTTCTCCTGTGAGAGCTGTATTACCATCCTGCCCTTCTGCTCCCACACTTGTCATAACTTGGTGGTGTTACTACCTCGTCTAGACACATGTCTTGGGTGATTTACCCCTGAGTTCATGGAGCTCTTCCCACGGAGGACCTATGTCACTTGACACAAGTATGCCAGTGGTGTGCACTGGCAGCCATACACATCCTGAGCTACCTGCTCTTGCTGGGATTTGCCTGCCAGTGGGAAGTGAGGAGGCACATTCCTCCTGCACCATGAGTCCACACTTCACAGAATGACAGAATATTCTGCGTTTGAAGGGATCCACAAGGATCATCGAGTCCAACACCTAAATGAATGCCCATAAAGGGATTGAACCCACAAGCCTGGCGCTAATCTCAGGGTCATCATCATTTTTTTTAATATAATTACCTAGCCCATCATCCCATTATCTAGACCATGTCACTGAGTTCCTCATCTAGTATTTTCTTAAGCACCTTCAGGGATGGCGAATCCACCACCTCCCTGGGCAGACCATTCCACTGAGAGATCACTCTCTCTGAGAAAAATGTCTTCCCAACATCCAGTCTAAACCTCCCCTGGAGTAGCTTAAGACCATGACCTCTTGTTCTGGTGCTGGCAGTCTGAGGAAAGAGATTTACACACACCCAACTGCAACCTCCCTTCAGGTAATTGTAAACAGCAACGAGGTCACTTCTGAGCCTCCTCTTCTCCAGGCTGAACAGTCTCGGTTCCCACAGTCACTCCCCATAGGGCTTGTTCTCCATGTTTCACCATCCTTGTCACCCTTCTCTGGACTCTTTCAAGCAGTTCAACATCTTTCTTAAACTAGGGAGCCCAGAACTCAGTACTCAAGATGTGGTCTGATCAGTGCCGAGTATAGGGGAAGAATAACTTCCCTAGTCCTACTGGCCGCACTATTCCTGATACAGGCCAGGATGCCATTGGCCCTCTTAGCCACCTGGGCACACTGCTGCCTCATATTAAGTTTTCTGTCAACCAATACTCCCCAATCCCTCCTCATCTGACCACTTTCCTCATCTGACCACTGGGTGACGATGTCACTCATTTCCCAGCCGATAGTGATGCATGGGCTTGTTAGGTATTTCTTTCTCTTGTATCTGTCATAGTTGATGAAATTCAGAATGAATGTACATATCTAGTTGTACTTCTTCTGCTAGCTGTATTTTTCTCTGTAAACCAAGGCAACACAGAAACAGCTCATCTTGTCCAGGTGACAAGAAAAATGCAACATGGACAGCAATTCCTAACAGAGAGAAAGTAGAAACTGTATGTCTTTACTAGGCAGCAAAAAGTTCTGGCTAAGACAAGGCAAAATCAACTTAAAACAGACAGTTCTGAACTGAAGAGCCATATAGAGAAGTACTTGAACAATTCACAGGATACTGCTGGAAAAGGTAACTGGTTAAATGATAAGAAAATGACAAAGCATTCATCAGGTGATAAAAACCCTGCATAACTCTCCCTAAATTAATTTAGAATGGAGGAATGCACTTTCAAGCTTTGACTTTTATCTTGTAACAAATAACCTACTCCAGTAATGTTCCACTATTCATAACAAGAAATTGAAAAAAATACAAATTATGAATAAGAACAATTATATTTTCTCCTTTCTACAACATTACAACATTGACACAGCGTAACCTTGGCAGACTTAAACAGGCAAGCCAGTTGCAAAAACATGAGATTTTACAAGTTTAAGTGCTGGATTCTGCACTTTGGTCACAACAACCCCATGCATTACAGGCTAGGGACAGAGTGGCTGGAGAGTGGCCAGGCAGGAAGGGACCTGCAGGTACTGATTGACAGGAAACAACATGAGCCAGCAGTGTGCCAGGTAGCCAAGAAGGCCAGTGGCATCCTGGCTTGTATCAGGAATAATGTGACCTGCAGGACCAGGGAAGTGATTCTTCCCCTCTACTCAGCACTGTTTAGGTTGCACCTCAAGTACTGTGTTCTGGGCCCCTCAATTTAAGAAAGATGTTGAGATGCTCAAACATGCCTAGAGAAGGTCAACAAGGCTGATAAGGAGCCTGGAGCACAAGCTCTATGAGTAGTGGCTGAGGAAGCTGAGGTTGTTTAGCCCGGAGAAGAGGAGGCTCATGGGAGACCTTATTGCTCCCTACAACTACAGGAAAGGAGGTTGTAGCCAGGTGGGGGGTGATCTCTTCCCTCAGGCAACCAGTGACAGAATGAGAGAACATAGTCTCAAGCTGCACCAGGGGAAGGCTAGCCTGGATGTTAGGAAAAAATTCTCACATTGGAATGGGTTGCCCAGGGAGGCAGTGGAGTCAACATCCCTGGAAGTGTTTACAAAAAGACTGGATGTGGCACTTAGTGCCATTGTTTAGCTGACAATGTGTTAGGTAGATGGTGTTAGGTAATAGATTGAAACTGAGGATCTCAAAGGTCTTTGCCAACCTAGTTAATTATGTAATTCTATGATTCTGTGGAAATACTCTTATCAAAGATGCACAAAGTTTTTGAAAGAAGAATTTTCACACCCACAAAGATCCAATAAAATCCCTGGATTTTTACAGAATAATACACTCAGAGGTTTGATGGGGGAACAAGTTTTTTCCAGTTGAAGTCATATTGTCAGCCACAATCATGCTCTCTGTGCTGAATCTGGATTTGGTGACAATACGCTCAGGGGCTGGCGACAGAGGAGATGACCCCGAGAGCCAGAGTTGCAGCAGCCTTAGGGGGAATGGTATGGGTGGATGCACTGCTGCCATCTCTGCCTTTCCTCATGAATGGGGACTTATTAGTCTAAGGCATCCTTTAGTGATTCACCACATTATGATTCTGTAGAGTATCTCTATTATGTTGGTAGATGCAGGAGACTGAATATGCAACATAATGAATAAAAATGGAGCAGGACCTCGCCTCATAATTATCTGACTGATTCAGTGTCACTGATGGCTCACTACAGCCAAGATTCACAGTCTTGGTACAGTCTTTCACTGATCCCAATGGAGGTTCCAGGAAACCTGGCCAGCACTAACTGCTGAGGAACATAACAAATTTAGGGCAGGGGCCCCTCAAAATGCTACAAATTCAAGTATGAATATGGTGCAGCAGAGTTATTTCCCTAGAACCTGTAAGGAGTGAGTTGAATAAAGAATCAAACGCTGAATAATTGGAAGGCAATTTTGCAGTAAAATTTAACTTATTGTGACTTCTGAGGGATTTCTGAACAGAAGATATCAGAGTTTAGCAGACAAGCCAGAAGTGTGCAGTGGGTTTATCAGGACAGTCATATGGCCTCTATAATCTCAGCTACTTTTGTCACCACAGTGAACTTTTCTTATTTACGTGGGAACACATGCATTCTGGTGGTCTACTAGATAGCTGGATTTCTGAATCTAAAAAAATGAATAAAATCAATCATGTGTCCTTATGCTATTTACTTGTCCTACATTTGATGATGCATAAATATGTCTTATCTATAGACAATTATACCTGACAGTGGTCCAGTCTGGGAAATCAGATTCATGCTTAGTCCTAGCAAAAGGCAGATGGTCTCATGTATTGATCTAGTGGTCTACTGAAACATCCATAAGAGCAGTCTTTATGCTTAGCTTGTATTTTTCTGATGCTCTTGATGCCAGTCAAGAGTCATTTTCTGGCATGCACTGAAATGATCATGAAGCTTCTTTGGCCTGTGTCCAACCTGACAAGGTACTCAGTGGTCTATACCACAATTTTCCTCTTGTTTTAAGCCCAAAGGTTTTCCAGTACCTTCCTTTTCCAAAGATGGTAGCCTTTATGCTAGGAGCTACATTTTGGATGCATATACGATAGAATCAGCACAATGGTCCAAGTCCAGACAGCTATCACATTGTACTCATGGGGTATAGAATATTAAAAAATTATACAGATTACACCACGTGCAAAGCAAGAAATTGCATATTCTTTAAGGGTATGTCATCCTCAAGACACAAAAACTTGAGTGTTCAGTAGTGGGCTTAAACTGGTTCCCAGGATGCCCACAATTTCCTGCCAAACAGCTCATTTACTTGCAGTTCAAAAGACTCCCAGTGTAAAGAGCCACATTTGGGAAATGTGCTTAGAGGACCACAGTCCAGCACAGCCAGCCACCTGGCATCAGACTGCACCAGAAAAAAAGTTGGAGCCCATTTTAAGGCATCAGAACTGCTTCGGCTCTCCCTCTCCAGGAAGACCCTGAGATGGATGGAAACCATTTTTTGGACCAAAATTTGGCTTTGTGGCATGTCATCAGCACCCTTTACTTCCTGAACTTCTGAGACTGAGACAAAAGAGCAAACACCAACAGAATACTGCTGCCTTACGCTTATTCCTCATAGCATTTTAAGTTGTGCTGAGCGGGTTCTTTTGGGAAGATGGTTTCCTCTCTGTCCACTTTCCCAATTAAATTGTATGGCAAATCCTAACTGAAAACTAAATAAATGGTCCTTTATGTTCTGAGCATGTTCTTCTCATAGAAATTAAACAGGAGGTTTCCCCTGCACAATAGAAAGGAGCTGACTCTCCTCCCACTAGCTTTCCTGGGAGTCCAGCAGAGTTACTGTATATTTGCTCTGGGGTAAGATCATGCCCCCAAACTGAGAAGAACAAGCACATTGCAGTGATTACAGCTCATACCCAGCACCAGCTGATATGGATGACATTCCTTTCTTCCTACTCCTACAGAATAGCTGTAACGCTACAGCAGCAACAAAAAAAGGCATTTGATTTTTTCACCCCCACCAGCTGAGCATTACATTAGAGCTAAATGTTAGTGTTGGAAGAAATACAACAATTTAGTGTTGTCAGTCTAAGGGATTGTTGCAATTTTTTTAAGCCAGGGGTCATGTAAACATTGGCAAGCCTCATGTATGGACAGAGACTTTGAGCAAACCTGATGAGCCTTACTCCGTGGCCATGGCTCTGCACAGCCTGTCCATCTAGGTCTCATCAGCTGTCGTAGGACCCGCTGCTTCACTTCAGGAAGGAGCACAGAGGGGATATTTTGAGAAATGTCTGACTGTCCTTGGAGCAGCTGGTTAATACTGGGAACTAATAGACTCTAAAGGGAAATTCCAAGGGTGAACCAAGCAAACATGAATATTTCATGCCTGCTTTTCAGCTACTGCAAAACAGTGAAGATACATCATTTTAGAGCAGATGAGATTGTTCCCTTGTAAAAGTGGAGAAATCAAAAGAAAATTAAATAAGAGATTACATTTTGATGAGGTCAATGTGAAAAGTGAGGTAAATCTACCACTCAGAGTAGCATCTTTGGTGCAATCATATTTGTTCATTATTGGGTTTTAATCAAAGTATGCTCAGAGCTGAGTACCGTTGCTGAGATACAAATACAACAATGGCATTTACACATCAGTACTCTTTCTAAATCAACATATGTCAGCACTTGAATTTCTATGGAGGCCCAGGGAGAGCTTATCTTGTTCCTCTAGGTTTCTTCTAGGTTTATCTTGTTCCTTCTAGGTTTAGAAAAAATACCCAAATTCCAGCAAATAAAGTTTGATGATGAGATTTAGGAAAAGAATAGTTGTCCATGGAGCAGTCCAATGTTTCCGAAGGGCTTCAGTGCACATTTATATTAATTAATCCCATGCAATCAACATCACTCTTCACATAGCGGGTATTCAAAGGCCTTATGAGATCTTTAAGCTTAACTCGGTTTTACCAAGCTTGAAGAAGCACCTTTGATGGAGCAGTGAGTGACATGCTCTGGTCCTGCCCCTGTCATGTCCCTACCAAGGCCAGCTTGCATCTTGCCTGCATGCAGTGCTCCCCCGATCCCCATGTCCCACTGGAGGAAGATCAGGATGGTCACCAGGGCCTGTGGTCTCCCATGTGAGGAAATTTTATATCCAACTGCCCTGCCAGTTCTTTGGGTATTCCTTGTAACCATGGAGTGAAGGCAGGTCAGCACAGGGGAGGCTATTGCTGGCATGAACCTTTTTTAACATTCCCATTGAGAGCCATGTGCAGAAGTGAAGAGGCAGATTCTCTGGACGTTAATATGCTCACTTCTCCTCATGATAGGGATAGCTATGAGCAGTCATACACAGAGAGCAAAGGTAACAACACAAGGTGAATGCAAGCGTGAGCTAAAGAAAATACAGCTGTCCTCTGTGTACATGACCCATTGCACATACCACAGTTGAGGAGGGAGGCATCAGTCCTGTAGAGTTTCCATAGCACATAGGGCAAGTGGACACAAAACCAAAGTAAGGAGCACCTTCCATAAAGATAAAAACTAAATGCTTTTAGTTCTGCCCTGGAAACTCAGCATCAGAAGGAGCAATATAAAAATGTTCTTAATAATCTGCTGCCTAATTGACTGAGAAGGTTATTACTACCATGGAAACAAACAAAATTTTCCCTAAAACTGCCCACAAATGTCAGACTTCTTGAGTGTTTGAGGAGAAAAAGCAAACAAAACTCCCATGTGAGTTTTGCTTCTCACAGATATTGGAAAGCACCTTAAATAAAAGACAGAAGACTTTATGCTGTAATGGAAAAATGAGAAAGGAATCCTGACTTTCTCTGAGAAAACAGGCTGCCGCGTGTTAAAATACCACTCCAGTTAAAAAATAAATAAAATTTTTGAGGCTACATTTATTGTTGAAATAAGAGCAGCCACATAAGCAAAGTTTAACATATTATTCGTTGAAATTTTAGAATTCTGATTATTTTTAGCTTGTTAGATGCTGTTAACTTCCTGTATAAACAAGGTTACATAATAAATATAATCTACACAGCAGCACAGGACATACATGCCAAGCTACAAGGTTACACAGCTGCCTCCAAGCTTTCTCCTGCCAGGCAGAAAACAAAGCCTCACACCCCTCAGAACTGCTCCACTGCTTTTGAGTCAAACTCACAGACACATGCATTTCAACATGAACATGCATACTCTTGTTTAAATACACATGTGTACATAAATATATATAAACAAACATATACATATCCCCTTGTTTTGCTATTACATATTAAGCAACACATGGGTTAAATCACAGGTTCACAGGTTATTCTGAGTTCCCAAGCTAATGTCCACCCAGGAATCAGGCCCACAAGCATGGAACCATGGGCACCACGCTCTGTCCAACCGAGCCTCCCACCAACTAGACAAGGTCACTAAGCTCCTCATCGAGTCTTCTCTTAAAAACCTCAAAGGATGGAGAATACACCACGTCCTTGGGCAGACCATTCCAATGAGAGATCACTCTCTCTGTGAAAAAGCTCTTCCTAACATCCAGCCTAAACCTTCCCTGGCATAGTTTAAGGCCATGTCCTCTTGTTCTGGTGTCAGCCTGAGAGAAGAGATTCACACCCACCTGATTGCAACTTCCCCTCAGGTAGCTGTATAGAGCAATGAGGTCACTTCTGAGCCTCCTCTTCTCCAGGCTGAACAAGCCCAGTTCCCGAAGCCGCTCCCCATAGGGCTTGTCCTCCAGTCCTTTCACCATCCTTGTCGCCCTTCTCTGGACCCTTCTCTGGAGTGGCTTATCAAGTTCATATGCTACTTTTTTCATCACCCTCAGATGGATCCCCTCTGGTCCCATGGACTTGTGAGGATCCAAGCCACTTAGCAAGTCTCTGACTACCTCCTCCTGGATTACAAGCGGGTTGTATTGCACCCTGACTCCTTCCGTTAACCCACAAGTCCATTGTATGCACTGGTGTGCATGCACTTCAACTGTGCTGCTGAATATGTTTTTGGGTCATTCTTACCAGTTTCAGTGCCCTCTTGAGTGACTGCTGGATCCCCTTCCCCCTTCCAACCTGGTTTAAAGCCCTGTCAATGAGTCTTGCCAACCCTCGGGCTAAAACCCTTTTGCCCCTGTTCGATAGATACAGCCCTCCAGGGTCTGTCAACCCTGGTTTGGTGAAGGACACCCCATGGTCATAGAATCCAATGTTTTTCTTCTGAAACCAGCCCTTACACCATTTATTAAAAGCAAGAGTCCTCCTGCTGCTTTCAGGGTCCAATCCTGCCATTACAGGGACAGAGCAAAATACTACCTGTGCTCCTGTCCCACTGATCAATTGACCAAGTTCTTTAAACCCCTCCCTGATCTCTCTGGTTCCCCTCTCATTAATCATGTCACTACCAGCCTGGATAACCAGCAGGGTGTAATAGTCTGAAGGTTGAATTAGTTTTGGCAACCCCACACCCAGGCTCCAGGGAGGCAGCAGACCTCCCTGTGGGATGGGTC
>WEKX01026589.1:0-24420 GCA_013390025.1 Pitta sordida | reverse complement strand
TGGTCAACAGTCAGACTCAGGCATTCCCTGCAGCCAGGAGTCTGGACAGCCACATCCACTGACACAGGGGTAGTTTGGGTCTGAGCCTCCCTTGTGGCTTTGGCCGTGCCTTTCATCCATCTGGTTCTGGCCATGACTGACAGGGGGAGGAAGCAGAGACAGCACCTGCCAAGACAGTGTCTGCTTCCCTGCCCGCTTGCCATGCCTGCGCGAACTGCCACGCTAACTGCCTCTTAATTGCTTATTTACAAGCCCCCCGCAGTTGCCCAAGCCCCCCGCAGTTAACATCCCCGTTTGCCTTGCCCGTGTTCGCCATGCTCCGGTTCACCGTGCTCCCAGGAGAGGTAATGGATAAGTACCCACAGGTGGGAAGTCTCAGCTCCTTGGGCACCCCCGGCGCAATCCCTACAAGTCCAAGATGGCCCCTCGCCCCCGGATCATCGCAGGCGCTGGCCCAAGCTGCCGGTGGTGGCCTCCTGGCGTGCCACAGCTCAGGGTCCCAAGGGTGCAGTCACGCAGTTCCCTGAGTGCCCCCGGTGCAACCCCTACAAGTCCAAGATGGCCTCTCGCTGCTGGATCATTGCAGGCGCCAGCCCAAGCCGCCGGTGGTGGCCTCCCGGCTCAGGGTCCCAAGGGTGCAGTCAGAAATATGTTACTGTGGAATTCCTCTGTTGACATTCAACTGGGGATACACTGGTATATTTTAAATATTGAAAGCAGCAAAATTACCTCTCGAGTGCACACTTACTCTGGGAAGCCACCAGAAGAGTTCTCCCCTCTTTCCTAATGGGACTTCTGACTGCTCCTCACTGCTTTGTGCTATGGTCTGTGGAAGGCGCATGGTGCCCCTGTTGAATAAGAACAACTCAGGGGCTTGAAGTAGCATGCAACAGCATTGTTTTACCTTAGGTTTTTAGGAGGACCAAACTTTTATATCTGAGAATCTGTATTGTTCCCAGCCAGTATCATTCTTCAAATTGTACAGAACTATAATTTCCAACTTATTTTTAGAGTAACCTATGTTTCCAAATACTCCCACCCTCTGAGTCTATCCCATATTGAAAGGAAATTACTTTTCCAGAAAAGTCAACAAAATCAAAGTTATAGCTACCACAGCATCTTAAGTATATAAAAGTTTCTTTGGTAAAAAAATTTCATATGTATTTTTATTATGCACAATATGCACGTTTAATTGATTATCTACAACAAAATACTTCCAGTGCAAAACTGCTGTAATTTTTAATTTAAGCAACTCTTTCTTTATCTTAGCAAAGAGTTTTAAAGGATGAAATGTACACACATACTTATGTATCTGCAGCATTACAAATCCAAACTGTTTTCCTGAGAAACTGGTTTCATTCTGTCGATTTTGTCTGTAAGAGTTGTTAGTTCCTTTTTGAACAATATCATCCCCATGTTTACTAACCCTGGCAGAGAACATTTCATTTGGAAAAAGCTGATGAAATACAGGAATGCCATATGATTATGTTCAGCCAGCAAGCCTTTCTCATCTTTTTTCAAATTAAAGACTCAATAGCAAAAGGGTACTTCAGAAAACACGTGAAATATCCATGTTGTTGAGTTGGGCCATGCCAGGAGAGTTTTATCTACTCCTACTTTGACATCTGGTGAGGCACCAAGGTCTAGGCTGGTCACTGCAAGGAGCTCTCAGTTTTGGGGATGTCCAACAGATGCACTGACATGGCAGTACTCCCATCCTTTGACTGATGTGCTGCCTGCTGTCCCCCTTGGAGGGAGGAGGGCAGAGGCTGCCAGGCCCTACCCTTCCCCTGCCACACAAATCCTGGGGGATAGGCTAGGTGAGCCATGACTGATGCTGCCGACTATGTACCAAGGCTGCTAATTCATTATTTATTTTCTTGAGTGACAATACTTAGTTTATGGCTTTGCTGCCACTTTCTTGTGGTTTTTTTCCGCTTCCTCAGCCATGACTAAACTGTAAGTCAGATAGAGAAATTAATCTGACTTTCAGAAAACAAGCATCATGGGGAAGCATCTCTTTTTTTTAACACAGGGACTTCTGATCTGGATGATCTACCAGTCAGACAGAAGTGGAACAAAATAAGTCCCAGGTATTCTATACATTTATGAGTTGCTCAGAAGATGAGACGGTTTATTAAGTGCAAAACCCAGCTGTGGTGAGAGAGAAAAAGGAAATTCCCCAAATTTCAAAGCTTTTGAATCTAAATCAGCAAAGCTGAGAAAAGCTGAAAACCTGTCAGGCTGTTGGTATCATTTATCCTCAGCTAATTAGAGAACTCCACAGCTCAGCATGTGGGAAGAATTGGGGTCTGAGTCCATGAATATTTTGAAGCAGAAGTGGTTCAGATAAAATAAATCAAATCATTATTCCTGTTGTCTCTGGAAACCAGTACTTATTTCCCAGGTTCAACTATGGTTTAAGAACTGGTTCTAGCTAATAGGCTCTCTGCTGCTTCAAACTCTCCCATGTCCAAATAGTTCTACCACAGTTACAATCAGGATCATGTCTCCCAAAGTCTGGACCATACAACCTGCCTGAAAGGATCAATAAAGTAGGGAGGCCAAAAAAATGATTTTCCTTACCTTCCAGGTAACTATGTGTTACAGGAAAGCCTATCAGGTTTCTATTCACTTGAATTTTATTTCACTATTCAGACTTTCAATATTAAGTGAATCAATTAGTTCATAGTTTATTTTTAAGACTTGCATTAATTTAACAGCAATAGAAAGTAAAAATTGCTCATTAATAAGGTTTTGACTATACTTCACATTTCTCCACAAGAGTGGTACATGCAAAGTGATGCCTACTCTGTGGTCATGCTGATCATCAAGTTCCAGTCAACCCTGCATGATCCCATTCTTCACTCTCCCTGGTAGAGGACATCAATGCAGGACCACAGTGCGACCCTCCCCTGTTAGATGACCCAGTGTATAGGTACCTGTGTAGCCATGGATTCAAATGCATCCTGACTTTCGTACTGCCTGGTGTAGTCAGTGGTCTCATACAGGAGCACTCAAGTTGTGGGAGTTCTTACATGCATTTGTGCAACCTCTGCCTGTCCTCAGTCAGCAGCAGGGCTACCTCCAACTCCACCCCTTCCAGGGACATTGTCTTACGGAAAATCTTACTTTCTTCACAAAATAAAGGGCTCTAACTTGACAAAACAAAAAAAAACCCTCCAAACATAAAATTTGATTCACTTACATTTACTTGGTTCCTTCAATAATCATTAAGAAGCTCAGACCAAATTCTGATTTTGATCTTCTATTTAAGAAGCCTACTGATGAGGATGCAGAACTGGCCTTGCAGATCTTCACAGAAATATATGAGCCGAATCCAAAAACCTTTGCGTCCTGGTAGATGTACTACAGTCGTCTCTCTTCCACTTTGCGCCCCGCATCTTGAGGCGTCACATCTTAACGGCATGATTTTTGAGTAATTAAGGAGGCCCCTTTTCGCAACAATGTATGCATGACCTGGCACACATGAATATTCAATTAGGTAGTCATGAATATACAAATCAACCTGCATAGCCGCCACTGCAGCCGGGGTGGCTCCGCCACTTGCCCCGTCCCGGGTGCAGCTGCCACTGCTCCACCACTTCCTCACCCGCCTACCACAGCCGCCGTGGCAACCGATACACAGCAACACAATGCCGAAACAGCACTGGGGAGCTGTCTGAGGGTGCAGGGCAAATTTGCATATTAATGAGCTGCCAATCAACATGGAAGGCAGGCTTCGCGGGACCCGAATAAGACCGTGGTCCCGTGGTATAGGAGACCCAACTGTATCACAGATATTCATACATTCTTCTGTATGAAGCGGTAGCCTAGGTAGAAGAAGAGCCATTGGGTAAATTTATGTTTGACATAAACTGACAGTCTTACAGACTTGTATAGAGATGTATCAGTGTTCTCCAACAGAGAATATACACCACAGACTGAATCAGGAACATTGTTTGCAATATTTGTTTGCATAAACTTCCCACAAAGTAGCAGAACTTATGCTGATAAAGACCTCCTGATAGTTTAATTATGCTACCTAAATAAATTGGGTATGTCAGTCACAGCACTGTTTAGTCTTATAAGCCTACAAAAATACATAATGAAAACACATTACAAAGTGACACAGAATATTTTATAAACATATTTTGCTGGCATGAGCCTTACAGCATTTTCACATCAGATCTAGTTTCAGAACACAGGACAGCATTACACAAAACAGTAGGATCCAGTTTAAATGCAGGCCCACACTGGTGAAAGGTATTTAGCAAAACTAGGATAATATTTCTATGCTCTCAAGATACTAAAGAATGTATAAGTTCCCTTGAAGTTTAATAAATTCCAAATTGAAAGAAGGAGCTAAACCAGAATATACAAAAAATCAATAAAATATATTTTAAAAGATAAACACCATATCTTCAGTCTAGAGGCATAGCTCTTAATATCTATCAGCTTTTAACCGTGGTCCCGTGGTATAGGAGACCCAAACACCAAAGTAATGAAGTTTTCTATCTCCGCATACGCAGTCATCCATTACCATTACACATTACAAAGCAAAAGGTCAGTGTCAAAGCTCTCTTGTAGCTTTTCCGCATGTCATTACAGAGTGATTCACTACAGCCAGTCCCATTCCAGTGCCTAGATTTGCAGCATTAACATATCCACTGTAGATCTGTTGTGAGCTTAGTCTTTGACCGGCTGAATCTAAGCCTTACATTTCACTCCAGCTGTGAATTTGGTCCTGGCAAAGCAAAAATAGGTGGGGGAGGTTGTGGGGTTACCATGAAAAAATGTTCTGAGAACAGGAGATCACATAGAACACAGGACACCCAGTAGACCATAATGCATAGATATATGTTAATATCTAATGTAATTTAGGGCAGTACCAAGAAGGAGACCTGTATAAGGGCCAGATTCAAACCTCTTTACTCACTTGAGTATCCTCTCCACATATTCTTGCTGATCTTAATCAAACTGCTACAGGAATAGGGTGCTATGTAATGTGAGCTATGTAGTCAGGTCAGATGACCGATACAGCCACTAGTAAGGGCAAAAAAAAAGTTTTAGACCCACATGTGGATTTCTTCTTAATGTCTGTGTCCAGGATCTATAAAAATACTCAGTTCTGTGCACATTGCATTCGGTCTCTATGGCCAGGTTTTGGTAGCAGGGAGGATACAGGGGTGGCTTCTTTGAAAAGATGCCAGAAAGTTCCTCCATGTCCAACAGAGCCAGTGCCAGCCAGCTCCAGGATGGACCTGCCACTGGCCAATGCTGAGTCAATCAGGAATGATAGTAACACCTCTGTCATAACCTACTTATGAAGGAAGAAAAAAGTTACTGTGTAGATGAAGATGGCAGTTGGAGAAGAACAGAGTGAGAACATGTGAACAACAACGCAGACATCAAGGTCAGTAGAGGAGGAGGGGGAGGATGTGCTCTGGGCACCAGATCTGGGATTCCCCTGCAGCCTTTGGTGAAGATCATGGTGAAGCCCATGGAGGACCACAGGGGTGCAGAGATTCTCTTCCAGACTGTGGAGGAGCCCATGCTGGACCAAGTGGATGCTCAAAGGAGGCTGTGACCCCATGGGAGGCCCATGTTGGAGCAGGGTCCTGGTAAGGACCTGCTGACCTATGGGGAGAGGCACCCATGCTGGAACAGGTTTTCCTGGCAGGACCTGTGGCCTGCGGGGGACCCACAATGAAGCAGCCTGTGCCAGAAGGGCTGCAAGCTGTGGAGAAGTGACCCATGTGGCATTAGTTTGTGATGAATGTTGCCCCTGGGATGGATTCACACTGGATAAGTTCATGAAGGACTCTCTTCCACGGAAGAGACTCCATGGGAAGCAGAGGAAGGACTTCTTTCTCTGAGCACCATCAGAAACAACAACTGACCATAACCTCCATTCCCTGTCTCTCTGCACAGCCGAGAGGGAAGAGATAGAATTTGAAAGGAGAGGCATGGAGGAAAGATGTCTTTTAGATTTATTTTACTACTCATTCCCTTGCTCTGATTCTGTTAGTAATAAATTTAATTGATATCCCCACTTGGAGTCTGGTTTACCCATGACAGTCATTAGTGGATGAACTCTCCTGGTCAGTCCTTATCTCAACTCTTGAACCCTTCGTTGTATTTTCTTTCCTCTGTCCAGTTGCAGAGGGGAGTGAGAGAGCATATTTAGTGTACCCACTTTAGTCAACCCACTACAGCATCATACAAAAACCTCAAAAGCAAGTAATTTCATCATCTTCCATAAGTCAAAGAGGTGTATGGAATTTCTTTGTATTGACTTCAATTCAATGAAAGCATCCATTGTTACATCAAAAGGCTGTGTGGAAGACAGAGAGGTCTTTGCCGATAATACGTTAGTTCATACATAAATGTGAATCAATGAATAATTTCAAAGGGCTATGTCACAGCTGGACAGGATGGCGTGTTATGGATGATAAATTAACCAGTAATTAGTAGTTCATTAAGCTTTACCACCTTCAAAGAGGCCTCCATCTGAAGCCAAAGGCTACAAGCCAAAATATTCCAATGAATAGAGTTCTTCATTTTCTCCTGTCCTGTATGAGGGAGATGCACAGTGACTGTGGGATCTGTCAGCCTGCACCTGTTTCTGAGCTGCTGGCCAGCCCATGGAAAGCATAGACCTGCAGCAGCTCCAAAAGCAGCAGGCATGCCAAGCAGCAAGGCTGCCTCATTCCCAAGGGGTCAGAGTGAGCAAAGGAGCTATCCCCTATTGCCTGACCAGCCAGAATCACTGTGGGATGCCAGCTGCCAGTGCTGCTCTCAGGCCTCAGGAGCCCTTCACCTAAAAGCAGTTGCAGAGATGTTCAGTCAAACAGTACCTTTGAAACTGATGGACAACCCTAGCACTGTAAATACTGATGCCTCTAGAGGAAATATGAATCAAATTAGGCTGCAAAATACTGAAATACACATTTTTTTAAAGTGTGCTGATATATAACTCCATACTCTTCACATTATCCATGCAGAAGGAGTAGGATCAGTGAGCGGTTGTGGATGTGGCTCTGGGCACAGTGCTGCTGCTCACAGAAAGTACCCCTCGACTTCAGCAAGGGCTGCAGCAAGCAGTTTGCAATCTCTGGTCCGTATGAAGACTCCTCATCACCATGTTAAATCAACCAGCCCTGAAATAAAGAGGTTTTGTATTCTTTTTTTAAGCTTCTATATGGTTGAATCATTGTTCAAGTTAATTCAACTTTTACGCAGGTAAAGCTTCCCCTGCTGCTGCAGGAGATTTATCTGTTGAACATATGAGTAAAACATGAGTTAGGAGTAAAGGAGCTGATAAAAAAAGAAGAGTCTGCTTTCAAAATATTTAATGTCTGAAGCAATTTCAGGAGTGGGAGATGAGTAAAAGAGAATAAAATTATTTAATCAACAGTGCCTTTTCTCTGTGCAATAAAATTTGCTAAGGAACAGGACTCCTAGAGGCACCATTTCTTATTTCCTTACCCAGAGTTTAGTGTGTGGAACAAAGCAGAAGAAGCTGCATAGTTCCTAAGAGGAAGATAAAAAGCTCTTGTTTTCTTGATCTACTGAAAAGTACATGAGCCCAGTGCTCCAATAACCTTTCATTAGGCAATTCACAAAAAATTCCTGTCCAGCCCTGGTAACACTGACAAATGAATCTCTGCCTCATGGCTTCAATACTCTCCAGGCTGGGTTCACCAGTCACCTGGAACCTGGGGCCCCTTGTTGACTGGTGGTCTTGGATCTTATAGTCACTCGGTGACAAATGGAGGTAAGCAGAAGAGTCACTGTTTCTGCGGATACACCTTCCATTCTTCTTGCACAGGACTTTGCTACAGAGTTTGGCTGCTGAGGTCACATTAATAACATAATGTCCTAGGGGTCCATCAATGTACTGTTTCACAGTTAAACAGCTCTCCTGTAAATAATAAATGACCATGACATAATGTTATGAACTGGTTAAAAGATTATTTTAATTCCCATAAACTATATTGAGGTAAAAAAAAAAAACAGATGCCAATTTTAAAATGATACATGGATTTTTGTTAATTATAAAGCAAAAGCATAGGGAAAGAGGAGGAAAAGACACAGAAAGTTGAAAAAAATAGAAGCTATGATTATTTTAGAAGCATGGAAAAGTTACCAAACCACCAAGTTGCTACCTGATGAAATGTGAGGGGAGGGGGGGGGTGGGAAGGAATCAATTCCCTTCCCTCTATCTGCTGGATGCAGCATGGTTTGTGTCTCTTAGGTGTCTGCATTGCCAAGAAGAATTGTTACTCAGTTCATGGAGAGAGAGAGTTTATATGTTGATCTGAGACTAACCAGTTCCTTGAGTAGATATTTCTGGAAACAGCTGACTAGGAGAAGTGCATGGAACTAAGATATTTTAAAGGATGTATTGGGTCTCCCCTCTGTCCTTGATCTCTCCAACTCCTTCACTTTACCAGGAGCCATATAATTTTTATAAACCAGCACAGAAGTTGCTGCAATTGGGACTAGAATGTTACAGTTCAGATTTCCCTCTTCCTCTGACCAAGTCAGTGGTGTTTTGCCAGAGACTTCAGGAGAAGGAGAGCAGACTTCATGAGAAGCAGAGTGGACACCAAAGCCTAGCCCAGATTTATAGTGAGTGGGGGCTAGTCTGCAATGCCTCTTGGGAAACCCCCGTGCAGCCTCCCATCTCCTCTATCACTTCAAGAATGATTATTTGTGAAACCTGGGTGATGGAATCAGGACTTTTCTTGTGGTGACGTTATTTTCTACGTGTCATTTCAACATTAGCAATCAGAGAAAATAACCTGCCTCCAGACTCCATTCCTTCTCAGTGGACCTGTACGACTGAATAGCTACAAAGTAGAACATTGCGAAACAAACTGTGCTTATATTTGTATGGCATTGTTTCAAAATATGTCTTTCTTCTCACCTGAGCTCATTGTTCCACTGAGCTACAAATAATCTGCCCAAAGCAATGTACTCTGAAGCAATGGGACTTCTCAACCCAGCAAAAATGTAGCACTACCAATACCTGAAAGTCGTACAGAGCCATCACCCTCAGCTGCTGGCTGATGAATTGATAGATAGGTTTTAGAAGGGGTGTGGTTGCAGAGCAGAAGTATTAAGGTCACTCCTAAATGTTGATAAACAGATACAACCTACCTTTGAGCTGGCATATTGCATACTGCCCCAGAGAACAACTCCAGCTGCTCCCAAAGCCGCACTTTCCCCAATGGTATTGACCAGATCTGCCTGAAAAAGAAAGCCAAAACCACACATCAGAAAAACAAAGATATGTAAGTACAAGTAAAAAACCAGTAGCATATGGGCATCACATCTTTTTTCTTTTTTTTTTTCCCCAAAGTAACATTGGTCCTGTGCAATTAAATCTTGGAAAATACAAAGGAAGGAACTTCTTCCCCCAGATCAATGAATGATCAATTACATCTAAAAACATTTCTGTCTATAGTATTTGATTAAAAAATAATTCCTGATCAATACGTATTTATAGTGACAGACATTACAATATTTCTCAGTTTGTTTAAGAAAGAGCAAGTTCCTTTAAAAAGAGGGTGATGGCCTTTGATACAGTCTTTACATCAATTTTATAGAAAAACAATCCAAGAGACCAGCCAAATTATCATGGTATGGTGGTGGCACCTTAGAGAAGCCAGATTTTAGATTTGAAGAACTATGTTGTTATTAATTACTACTAAATAATTTATTTCTCTCTGGAGGTGGGCTTGTTCATTTATCAGTGCATAGTTATGGAGTCCCCATTCCTGAAACATCTATGGCTTGAGAGATATGAAAGAAGGCACTAATAAATGCCTTGGCAAAGGGGGAATCCACTGAAGAGTTCAAGACAGTTACAGAGAAGCCAGAGTGAGTAGGGGCCTTGACGCTTAACTAAAGGCTGGACAAACCACTGCAGGAAAATCTGCAGAAGTCTGGAAGAGTAGAGCTTGCCTACTGAATCTTAGTGCAGGCTGCAGGATGATATAATCGGTCTTGCCAGAATTTCGTGTTGCTGCTGATCATCCAAGCAGCCTTCTAGAGACTGTCATTAAAGTGTACGGTCCAGTTATAGGTTTTAAAGAGATAATAGTGTGAGCAAGTGTTATTTTCAGGTCAGAAATTGAGTGTTGTTTCCTGTGGGAATTAATTAATCAGTTAAAAAAAAAAGTATGTTAATTAAAGATCAGAATATCAAATGTTAAAAGAATGTGAAATACAGTCTGATGTCTAGGTAATGAGGGTTTCCAGGCCTTCTGCAACTGCAAAGTAGTTTATGAAGTTTACACAGATAAAAAGGCTTGACTGTGAGTCTACATCTGTCACATGATGGTTCAGTGATTTAGCACTAACACATTTCATATCTCATTAACAAATTAATGAAAACTTATAAGACATCCAGAATAAATAATCAATAATTAACAGAGAAATTCAGCACTTTTCTCAGGCTAAGGCCAAAATCTGGCATTTTATTGGAAGGTATGTTCTCCTATGGATGCTTAAAGAACTCTTATAGGACATACACAGGTGCTGTAGGCTGGTGAGAATATAAGTTCACTGCAAAAAAATTGTATGGGACTTCATTTAAACACTCTCCTTACATCTTACATTTCCTCTTTTTGTATTCTTTAAAACAAAGGTCAAGTGCTAAGAGTCCTTCCCCAGGAGGAAAAAGAATTACAAAGACATCGTCTGGATTTTTCTCTCTTTCCCCCTGCTTATTTTTGCTTTCTTATCACTTTTTCTTTTTGGTTTGATGACTTAACTCTTTTCTGGTGCCTAACACAGGGTGCTGGATTCATCCTGAGCAGGCTAGGAAGAGAACAGAGCCAAGACCTCCTGCACAAGAGGCAGGTGCTCTTATCAGTGGGTGGTCACACAAAGAGGGAGTCACCTTCATCACCTTCCCCTACCAGAGATGGGGTTATAAAATAAAGGTTTCACTTCCACTTGAGCATTTTGAGAAAAGGAAGGATACCCACCTCTCCAAATGGCAGAGAGTAGAAAATTGGCAGCAGAAATAGGGAGGTACCTCCATGAAGACTTCAGTGAGGCACAGGAGCTCCATAAGCAGCCTCAGACACAACAGTCTTGTTCATGTGACTGAACCAAGTGGCCCTCCTCACACAGCACAGATTGACATTGGTGGGGGCTCACTATCATGGCTTTTCTATTTGAGTGTAAGAAGAACCTCATATGGAAAAAATGCAATTTAAAAAAAATTTCAGCATTTTAAACACCAACATCTGTTGGAGAATCCTAATTTGTTCCTTGTATCAGATATAGGCAACTGGTATTTATCTAAAAGATTAACAAATCAACAAAGCCTCTTCCCTTCCAATGCTTATTCGGTTTCAAGCTTTTGGGGGCAGTGTACAACAACCAAACTATGCTGGGCTATCTCCAAACAGACAGTGGATTTGTCAGGGAGAAGGAGGCATTGGTTTCTGTCAGTGTTTCTCCATATTTAGATCAGCCACGTCACTGCATTGGACACTAAAAAAATAGATGAGCTAAACCATTTCGGTTTTGGAGCTCAAGAGGAAGCAGGACAGTCAGTTCTAGTTACATGCTAAGGAAAGAAAAAGAAGTACAGCTATAATATTTTACAGGCATGCATCTTCTGTATTCAGGAATGGTAGTGCAAACCTGGCATGGTTGCAGGGAATGCACACATGCACACCTGGTCATCAGAGAAGACTATCTGTAGGTGAACAACAGAATTGTTATCCATTATTCATCATTTGTCAGTTGTCCTCCTGCTTTATTAATGACTTCAGCCATCTGGAAGATGGCTTCAGCCAGTCAGGAAGAGCAGATGCTGCTCTGTCACTTCCCTCTCCCACACACACTTTCTAGCGAATTGTCAAGGCAGAAAGTTTCTAAATTCCCTACAGATGGCAAACTGTATTTCAGGGAAATACAGAAATCTTTCCTAATTCTCTGGACCTCAATTCAGAATTTATAAATTGTTTCCAAGATAAAAAGCAGAACAAATACTCAGATACCTTATACACAACTCACCTGGTTTCCAGATGCAGTCAGGGTGAAAGGTACACCACACACAACTGCAAGCATCTGTTTGTGACCTGGGCCTTTCATCTTTCTGAAGGTCTGTGCGTCTCCCTCAGTAACTCCAATTCATAACTGTTCTTTCTATTTGATTCCACTGTGTTACTTACCACATATATATTTCATACTGTGTAGAGAATGGCTTACAAGTCTAGAATGTGACAGCAGTGTTTCTGTTGGAATAGAATGTACAACTCTTGCACAGCTTGATGGAGCAGAGCATTGGTTTTCTTGGCCTAGTCCCTGACAGAGCTAAAGTAACTGCTATACCAATTTTCCTATGGCCATTTGGCCTGGATGTCATTGTGCTACACTAGCATCTTTCTTGTCACTTTCATGGGCATTGTTACCGGAGTTCAGAGGTTTCATGCCTTGTTTGAAACGTTGTGAGCATCACTTAGGGGCATGGCATGGATTAAATGAGAAGCTCCAATTCAGTCTAAAATCTGAGCACACAAATCCCCATTTAAAATACTGTGGTGGATCCAGGGCTATGAAAGAAAACAGCAACATTATTTTCTGGATCATTCTTATTTAGAATGCTATTAAATGCAATGGTGCAAGTTCCTGTCAGATCCCAAGCTGTTCTCACAGATGATGTGTATAGTCTGGAGATACATGAAGCCCTGTCCCACGGATGCCTGTGGTGCTGGATACTGTCTGTATTAGAAAATAAGTAGTGAGCATAATCCAAATGTATTTCTTTGGCTATGCAAAGATCTTCCCTGGCTGCAGAGTTGTAGAGCAATCTTTAAAGCATCCAAAAGTAAATGGCTTCATGCAATTGGAAAACAGGTTGGTGAATTAAATAGTGTAAATAGTGTAGAGAGGAGCGTCACTCCAAATTATCACTGTACTGTTCAGAAAATAGCTTAAGGTAAAACAGTACCTTTGTATAGATTTTGAACTCACACATCGCTCTTAACAGCATGTTCATTCTCATAGGATTCAGTAACATTCATGGCACAATAATTCTTCGCTACTTCAGGGTTCACCATTTGCATCTTCAATACATCATGGGTTTTTTTCCACATCTTTATGGTATTTACTGCTACTTTGTGGATTTTGCTTATCTCAGCATCTTTCTGGAACTGACCCCCCACGATATTAGAGGAATTACTGGTTTCAATGTCATTCAAAGGACTGCTTAATTTTATAAAAAGTGTTATTACAGACTGCATTTGAAGAATGCCCATGTATTTCCTAATCTGAGTTCTTCAGTGGAAGTGTTCTGGATGAAATCCTGTCTGTACCAACCCCAATGACTCCTTGCCTTCAGTGGGATCTAGCTTTGCTAATCTACTCATGGTTTCTGAGTCAGTTAGGACCTGGTTTTCACACAGAAAACATTTTCAAATAGTCCTTGATTTCTAAAAATGAGCCAGAGCAAAATCATGATTACTTCTACATATTACTTGCTTCTCAGGGACAGCCTGAAAATACCATTTACTTTCTGAGGTCAGCCTGAAACACTCGTCAGGCTCTCAAACTTCTGTTGCACCTCCTTAGCTCCAGATCCATGCAGCCACATGCAGCTTGTGGTTCACTGGACTGATCTTTGCCTTTTCCTCTGCCACTTCTCTGCCTTCTTCTGTTCTGGTTTGAGTAAGAATTTGTCTCTGGCAGCAGTAGTAGCAAGTTCTTTTGTAGCTCTCCATAAAACACAGGGAGGGATTGCCCCTAAATGTTCTTAGTCATCAAGGGGTTGTTTCCATGAGGTCCCTGTCCCAGATTTCCCCCACTCTTGTGGAATATTGTAGCAATCAAAGAAAAACTTTCGGCACTTGGGACAACTACTAGAGAATTGAATAAGCACCTGTGCCTCTCTATTATGTGCATAACAAAAGTCAGAGCAACAATCATCATGACATATCCAGAAAGTCTGGGATTTGAACACATATCATTTACAACCAATGTTGTGGACAGTATATATTTATTTGATCATTGGATGAAGGAACAATGTATGACTCAAAAGCTTGATTTCTTTAATAGAAGGACTGCACATTTTATCACTAAAAGTTGGACATGAGGATATTGTACCTCTGAAAAGGGAGATAGATACTCAATACTTATCAGGAAGGAGTTAGGAACTCTAGGCCAGATTACTTTATTTGACTGATTTATTTCTATACTGAATTAATTTACTTTTGCATAAAGAAACAAAAAAAGCCCTGAAGGTCCTTTCTCATGAAAGTTTGTCTTATGTTAATTAGTTTTCAACTTCACAATACTTGGCAACTTCATTTCCCAAGCTGTCCAGAAGAATTAAAATATCAGAATGAATTACTTCCTTAAGGAAATTATTTCTTTGCACTTTCTTTCTAAATAACCCTCATTAAAAATATATGTTATCCTACAGAAGTAGATCAAACCACTGCAATATTAACTCTTGAAAAGTGTAGTTCTGTACAGTGACTATAGTACTTCCTTTCAGAGGGGCTGCCTGAAATATGAAGAACAATCGTGTAAGTGCTTTCATATGGGAAAAGCCTCTAGAAAATATTTTTTCTAAGATACATTTTCTAATATCTAAATTTTTATAGAAGTCTGCTTACCTCTGTTAAAACATGAAAAGTATAGGCATAAAATGGTCTGGAGTAAACAAACACAGGCAAAACGTAGTCTTTTCTAGCAATTGAGGCAACACGTATTGCCTCTTTAAGCCGATAGTGAACAAACTTTAATGCATTTGGACTTGATTTCAGTACATAATCCAGGTATATAGAAGGGTAGAGAGCAGTGCTTTCCTTCCATAGCCAAAGCAGGAGATCATTGCGGAAAGACTCAATAGGTGGGCACTTCCCCGTGTATGTGTGGGGGTGTTCTTTGTAATCATAATTGTAGCAGTCTGGGTAAAGATAGTAACCCCACAAACCATTTGGTCTCATATGCTCAGCCAGAAGGATGGTGTTGTTCATAAAACTCCTGCCGGCATTTTCAAATTCCTCTTTAGCCACTTTCCTAATTTTTTCCTCTGACCACCGAGGATGGCGTCTCCTAACTATCTCGAGAGATTTATTTCTATAAATGCTTTTATTGCCCCAGTTCCTATCCCACTGGGGCCTCCAGTTTTCCCAGTCAATGACTGCAAGTCCCTGAAATTTCTTCATGGGTATGTAGTAGTCAATATCAGACTTTGCTTTACTAAGGTGTTTGATAAGACTTTCATTCTGGGGCACCCCTCCATTAACAGGATCTCCGTTATCTGAATAGTAGGGATAGTATCCCAAATGAGTGTGGTAGAAGATCGTCACATTGGATCCGCTTAAAGTCTCATTGATGTTGGAAGCAATGTCAAAAACACTAAGATCCAGGTCCACCTTGTACCGCAGCCTGCACTGCTCAGTTGGTGCATTCCAAACAACCATGAAAGGCCTGTGTAGAACCAGAGGGGCCCGTGCCGGCTTTGGCAGATGAGCATCAATCACAGTAAGCAGATACATCACCGCTAACTGTCTGACTTGGACATCCATGGGATGCTTTTTTTCTGGGAAATTACTATGATGTGCCCTTGAAAACAAAACCAAGATAAGACACGTTAGCAGAGCAGCACGGAGGCAGATATGATGATAAGGGGATATCTTTTGGTTTGACTTGCTTTTGGTAACATTATACCCAGCACAGACAAAAGTGCAAAACTGACAAAAGTTAAACCTAATTTCAAAGGCTTTGAAAAACTCTTTGACAGATTTGCTGTTGAGAAGTGTGTTCTGCTACTCAACTTGTGTTTGCTTTCCTCTTCACTCAGACATCTCCCACAGTTGATTCAGACCTTTCCTAAGATGTATGTGCTCCCTGATGCCTACAAAACACTAGTTAATAAAGTAATAAGATAAAACAACAGTATAAAGGAAGAATGTGCTGCTCATTTGAAATTTCAACTTCCAAGCAAGCTCTGCTATGATCAGTCAGTCTTGCCTAGAAGATGGGGCAATGGCCATCTTTACTATCTGTATAAATTAATGGTCACAATAGGAAAGATAATTTTAAAAAAAGGCAGACACTTCTACCTCATACAGATTAATGATAAGAACTCAGAAATTTTGTAATTTTCAGTACAAGAAAAACCTCTGAATTTTATTTTCTAAATTAATACATACAAGAGTGGTAATCAATCTGCAGACTGGAAGGGTGATAATGTCTTAGTGATTTAAGCTACTTATTATACTGAAAGCATATTAAACATCAGAATGTTAAAAGCAAATTATGTTGAGCAGGCCTGAACTAGCTGGAAGAATGTGATGCATCTTTCAAAAAGGCCCTAGTCTGTAGGGCTCTTCGCACCTACTCACACAAGAGCTGGAAGCTAGGATCTTTACATTTCTTGTTTTCCAAATCAGTATAGCCAACACACCACTCTAAATACTAGATTTTGCAGTACTCCTTAGATATTAATTTTAATCTATAATGGGATGCCAAATCTACAGGAAAGCTGCAGGTATCCTCAGTCAAATCTGCAAGAAGACTTATTAAAAAAGACCACCTTTTCACTCTTTGAAAATACATTGGCCTTAATAAGTACATAATACAATCCAGGATTTCTCCCTCAGTCATTTGTCTTTCCTTGCCGTTCTTCCATCCTCTGAGTTTGAGATATCTTTTCCTGTCTGCCAGTGCTCTCCTAATTTTCTGCCTTTCCCTTAAGTCTGTATTTTGTCTTTATGTCTCCTTTCTCTCCTCTGTCCACAGTATTGTGTTTTTCCATCCTCAGTCCCAGAAATGCATTAGTCTTCGAGCTGTGGCTTGATATGAGGGCACTTTCTCAAGATAGGAAGGAGGCAATTTGTATTAAGCAGTGAATGGGGCAGGGAGCAGAGAGCATGACTGCAAGAAGCCACAATGCAGGACTCCCCAGGAGCTAGCCCTCATTAGCAAGCTAGAGATTTACACTCATGCTGTTTCCTCACTCACTCTCTGAACGTTTTGGGGTTTATTTGCATGCCTAAATATAGATCTGGCACCTAAGCTTTATAACTTTGTTCAGAATCCTTTAGATCCTACTAAGGTAATATCCTTGAGTGAAACAGGCCATTGCTACAGGTCATCAAGCTGGTACTATGTACAAACCTGCCTGTTGGAAAAGAATGCCAGGTTATTGTCACTCTGCCGATCTGCTGGAAGAAAGATTTATGCTTGCAACTGGTAATTTTTCCCCATTTTCCTGCACTCCTGCATAGTTGTCTAAGTAATGCCATAGTCTGAGAAAAAAAAACAAGCCACAAAAAGCACTTTTCCCTTCCTGCTTTATACAAACTGAGGAGTGCTCCACAGCACTCTGAATTCCTTCTTTGATGCAGAAAACTATTTTTGTAGATTGGTAAGTGATTTTCCATGATTCGGACTGGATTGCCTTGCAATACACGAAAAAAAATCTCTAATATAAACAGAGATTTTCTCCAAAAGTGATAGATCAAATGAAATGGGAAGAGCACCAGGAGAAAAGACTTTAAGTGAATTTCTGTGCAAGAGAATCTGCAAAAGGATCCCAGCTGCCTATTCTCACAATCCAAATGCCGGATTGTTCAGGCTTGTGTTATTATGTACATATAATTAGATCATTTTGTCAGATATTAATGACTAATACAGTAGAGTTCTTTTCTAGATCTGACAGTCTTAGGCATTAGAACATTGCAGATAATAAATCATAACTGTTAGGCCAGGAAATATGTAATATTGCAGGGTAATTTTAAGTTACATTTTTAATTCTTGTGCAATTCTTGTTCCTGTCCCTGACAATGCTTTAAAGCATAAGGTGGTTGAAGTTGGAAGGAACCTCTGGAGGTTACCTGGCCCACCTCCAGAATTGGTCACCTAGGACCATGTACAAAACACCACAAGTGACAAAATTAAAATGTTCATCTCAGGGCATGTCAAATAATTCTCAAGGGCCTTTTTACTGGATTGACCAAATCCTTGAAATCATGAAGAAGGCTGGTCACCTTGCTGAACTGTAGACATGAAAATTTCTGCATCTGCAAGAAAAATCCCACCAAAAAAACCATCATGTTGTTTAGAAGTTAGGCGTCTGGTCAAGGTAGTCATTCAAGATCCTCCAATGAGCACCTGACACCTCTAAATTCCTTACTTAAAACTATACGGATTTACTCACCCAACTACAGTACCTCTATTAACCTGAAAACAAGATGGTAAATGTCTATATAGCATGCCTACCTTTTAGATGGCTAAAGCATCTCATTGTAATAAAACATTTCATTCCATTGCAAAGCATTTCACTTTTCCTGCTAGTTTCTATACCACACAAGTGACAGTACGATATGAAAAATTAATTTAAGGGGAAGTAATTTAAAAAACCAAAGGTTGTCCCTTGAAAAAGTTCCAATCTCATTGCATTAATGTGCAATTAATTCTGATATTATTTGCAGATGAGAATTTAATTGCAGATACTTATTTTTTCTTTAAAAAGGCACAGAATCACAGAATATTCTGAGTTGGAAGGGACCCACAAGGATCTTCGAGTCAAACTCCTAAGTGAATGCCCATACAGGGATTAAACCCATAACCTTGGTGTTATGAGCACCATGCTTTAACCGTTTGAGCTAACCTCGGGGTCATCTCTTTTTTTTTTTTTTAACCTAACCCCCCATCATCCCATTATCTAGACCATGTCAATGAGTTCACAGAATCACAGAATCACAGAATCACAGAATACTACGAGTTGGAAGGGACCCACAAGGATCATCTAGTCCAACTCACCAGCTATCGCCCGTACAGAGACTGAATGCACACACCAGGGTGGTGAACATAAACCTAGTTCCCTCACAGGCACACAGGCCACTCCGAGCCAGAAGGGACCCACAGGACCATCCAGCCCGACACCCCCTAGCTAGATCATGTCACTAAGCTCCTCATCCAGTCTTCTCTTAAACACCTCCAGGGACGGCGACTCCACCACCTCCCTGAGCAGACCATTCCAATGAGAGATCACTCTCTCTATGAAAAACCTCTTCCTAACATCCAGTCTAAACCTCCCTTGGCATAATTTGAGGCCATGTTCTAGTGCCATTCCTTATCCAATCTTTTCTTAAACACCTCCACCACCTCCCTGGGCAGACCATTCCACTGAGAGATCACTCCCTCTGTGAAAAAGCTCTTCCTAACATCAAATCTAAACGTCCCCTGGTGAAGTTTGAGGCCATATCCCCTTGTTCTGATGCTGGCAGCCTGAGAGAAGAGATTTACATTCGACCGACTGCAACCTCCCTTCAGGTAGTTGTAAACAGCAATCAGGTCACCTCTGAGCCTCCTTTTCTCCAGGCTGAACAACCCCAGCTCCCACAATCACTCCCCATAGGGCTTGTTCTCATGTCCTGTCACCCTTGTCACCCTTCTCTGGACCCTCTCAAGCAGTTCAACATCTTTCTTAAACTGAGGAGCCCAAGTAATTTCATAACAAGTTAAGCAAGTTTAAAAAAAAAACAGCTAAGCCTATGGTTCTGAAAGAGCAGAAAAGAAATTATCTGTTGTTTCACCGATTCATTAAAGAATCTCTAAACAAGAACAAAACATCTTTTATTTCAATTTCCACTGCTGTATCTCTGGACCTTGTCCTTTTTACTCTTATGCACAGGCACTAATTGGACTGCTTTAATCCCTGTTTTTAATGAGCACAGACACTAATGATTCATCCGTGAAGCTCATTATCAACTTTGATTAAAATTCTCTCTCTTTTTTTTTTATTCAATAACATATTATCATGGTCAATTTAACTTCCCAAATATGCAGATAGCTTTCTGAGGTACAACAGTGTTTTCAGTGCAGAATATGTTCTCAGTGTTTCTGCTCTATATTCTAAAAACAAAAATGAGTTCTTCATAAGTAAAAAAGCGGAACCTGATAATAAATTAATTGAAGTTGATGAGGGGTTTTTTAATGTATTCAGGAAATTTTGGATTGTGCTTTCACTGCACAAAATAATGTGTAGTTTTCTATTTACCTTGGTTTCTTCTATGCAGCTTAGAATGAAGAAGATTGTGCCTGGATTTCAATATATCCTTTAGTAATTGTGGATTCTGCCATTTCTTTAATAGAAAAAAAACAGTTCATTTCAGTGTATTCCTTTCACAATTCATGTAAAAAGGAAGAAGAAAACATTTGCTTTTCCCGTATTCAATTGTTTATTACTCAGAATTCCACTGTGTTTTATTTTCCAAATAGTTGAAAACAGCTGAACTAGACCTCTTAATTGCACACTTTGATTCTAAAATATACTACTTAAAATCCATAAAAATATACACTCTGAGACTAAAGAAACCTATTTCTGTAAAGAAAACTATTTGCATATTAGGTGTTTCAGTATAGATTAATTGTGTTCTCTAGATGGCCAGTTCTTCTCTGATGATTTTCATGGATTATCCCGGCATTATTTGCACTGTAACATGACATTACAGCTTCTGCTTTTGATTATGATTTTTATGCTGGTCATATAACCAGACAATACAACTTCAAAATAATCAGCAAATGCATCCTCTCATTTTAGCTCGTCCATATGCTGACTTGAAATACAGTCCATACAATTAGCTACAACACAATTGGTTTTATCTTTGAAGTATGTGTTAGACTGCACATTTGTCATTGAATTCTATAATTACTTCAGAATTCATAAACACACTTTGAAAAAAAATAAATCTGGAGTTCCTATAGTAACACACACTTCAGGTTCTCTCATTAACCAGTATTTGTCAAACATAATTTAAAACCCAGAATAAGAAAGAAGTACAGTTAAATCACAGAAGCAAGGTGATTTTTCCAACAGAAAAGAGTCATGCTTTGGGATCAAAACTGGATTGACAGTATTTTTCCAGGTTTGCTTTCAATCTCTCATATGTTCTATTAACTTCTGCCTTGCAACTGCTGAGTAAAGCTTTTCACTTCCATTCATTGTAAATATATTAATTTTAACTGGTATTTCTCATATTTGTAGGAAAAGATTTGGCTTGGAAAAGAAATAAAATATGATGACACAAAGGAAAATAATGGAACGGGATAGTTTTTATTCCACTGAAGAATGTACAAAATTGGCAGCTAGAAGTAATGTCCTTTTTTAAACATAGCTGACCACATTCAGTATAGAAGTTATTATTATGGCTAAGAAATATGGACATTTCAACTGTATTTAGGCATTTTTTGCCATACAATCACATTTACAAATACCTTGTAAATACGTAATTTGAAAAATCTCTCCAAGACTTGGAGGTGTTGGTTGATAGGAAGCACAATATGACCTAGCAATGTGTGTTCACAGCCCAAAAAGCTGCATAAAGAGAAGAGTGATCAGCAATCCAGGGGAGCTGGTTCTGCCTCTTTGTCTGCCCTCATCAGATCCTATCTGGAGTACTGCATCCAAGTCCAGGGCCCCCAGTATAAGAAGGATGTGGAGGACCTGTTGGAGTGAATCCAGAAGAAGGTCATGAAGATCTTCTGAGGGCTGGAGCACTTCTCCTATGACAAGCTGATAGAGGTAGGGTCCTTCAGCCTGGAGAACAGAAGGAGCATTTAGAGCAGCCTTCAAGTACCTAATGAGGGCCTACAAGAAGGCTACAGAGAGATTTTTTATGAGGGCATGTAGAAATAGGACAAGGATAAATGGCCCTAAGGTGACGAAGGGTAGGTTTAGGTTAGATACAAGGAAGACATTCATCCCCGTGAAGGTGGAGAGACGCGGAAGCAGGTTCACAGATTCACAGAATATTATAAGTTGGAAGGGACCCACAAGGATCATCTAGTCCAACTCACCATCTAACACCCATACAGATCCGAAAGCACATCCCAGAGTGGTAAACACAAACCTAGTTCCCTCACAGTGTAGCAGGCCACTCCGAGCCAGAAGGGACCCAGGATCATCCAGCCCTGCACCCCCCAGCTAGACCATGTCAATAAGCTCCTCATCGAGTCTTCTCTTAAACACCTCCAGCGACGGTGACTCCACCACCTCGCCCAGAGAAGTTGTGGATGCCTCACCCTTGGAAGTGTTGAAGGCCAGACTGGATGGGGTTTTGAGCACCCTGATTTGGTGGGTGGGTGGCATCCCTGATCGTGACAAGGGGATTGGAACTGGATGACCTTCGAGGTCCCTTCCAACCCAACCCATTCCATTATGTGATTCTATGGTTCTCTGTAATCTTTCTTAAAGATCAATTAAAGTACAATGAACATAAAATTGACTGTTCCCTTTGCAATTCATATGACCGTTCACTTCCAGTAGGTGACCATAAATACCATGTTTCAAAGCATGAGGTCGTATCCCTTTATTTTTGTTCAAGACATATGAAAAGAAATTCAAAGAGCAAGGAGATGGGGATTCAGGCCTACACCATCACTGCTGATGTTTTTGTAAACTGTGGATTATTCATTTAAAAGCAAATGGAAAATGCTAGAGGACTCTCTTTGGTGAATATCACAGATTTACAGTAAGTCATATTTGAGGCAGAGATCTGCTTAGGCATTTCCTGTTTAACTTTATTGTTTCTGTTATGTGCAGCTCATGTCATGCCTTAAATTGAGAGAAAAGACTGCAAGGAAGCATGGGAATGAAAGGGGAAAGAATTGGTATTGAGAAGATACACTTCTCAGGAAGCACGTAATTCTTCTATTAAAAATAACCATTTCAGTACTTCACATGTTCTAGTCTATCCTTGTCTACCTGTAACATCTTTGTCAGATAGTCATTAGAGGCTAAACTCCTACATGTTTGGGCATATTGTTTCTAATGTCAAGTTCTCTCATGAGTACCAACAACACAGAATCACAGAATCACAGAATCAGTAAGGCTGGAAAAGACCATAGAGATCATCAAGTCCAACCTATCACCTATTACCTAACCTAGCCAAACCTGTTACCTAACCTGTTGCCATCAACACTTAGGGCTACTCAGCACAATCAATGGTCATGGCATTTCACCCTACCTTTGGTCATAGGGCTGGTTTCACAGAAGTACAAATCTCTCCTTGAACTACTTTTATTCCAGTATAAACTTCAGTAAAAGACTGAAGACTTGTATCTCTCCATTTCCAGTTTACCTTTTAATTTTCAAAATGACATGGGTTTAAGTGGTGTTTACAAGTAGGAAATGATGGCGCAGGTTAGCAGGGGTCAGAGAGGTCAGGCTATCCCAGCTCACTGGTACTGGTGCCAAATTCCTAGCTTAGCCCATAGCCAGCTGCACATATTACATTAGGCTTTGCCATCAACAGTGGACATTGTTCTTTTGTCCATGTAGGTAAGGCTTGGGCTCTGGTCACTTATAGATCTCACAGACACAGATAAAATATCTGTGTCTTGTCACCAAAGCTCCACTGGTGAAGGACTTAACCTTTTCTTTTCCACACGTGCACTCTAAACACTTACTGCTCCTGCAGAGCATCGACTTTGCAAATTATGGCAAATTCCTTCACATCCCATTTTTGGAGCCTGTTTTTTGTTGTTTTGTTTTATTTTGGAGGGGTTTTTTTTTTTGTTTGTTTTTGAAATCTAGCAGTTTGGGACTGGGTACAGCCTACCCAGTCACGTCCTTCCTAGGTGCTCTTTTGTGCTCTCACACAAACAGTGGAGACTGCGGGGCGGGGGGAGGTGTGAAGGAAAGGTGAAGAAGGAAGGGAAGAAGGGTGGGAAGGTCTCCTTCGCTCCTGGCTCTCCCCACTCCCTGCCCCTCTTCTCTGCCCTCCCCCTCCCCCACCCCTCCCCACGCCTTAAATACAGGGTCCTCAACCTACTTTTCAAATATTAATTTTTAACTTCTCATTGGAGAAATAAAAGTTCCTTACTGGGATACTGAAACTTTTCAGTGATTTACTACCAAATCAATGACAGAGGGAAAATAAAGATACAGGTCATGGTTCCCAGTATTGGTTTCGTTAAAAGATTGTATTATTATTTTAAATCACTGCAAATTATGCATAACACTTTGAATACCAATGAAAGATAAAATAATACAGTTTTAATCTGTCTCTGCAGTAGAGGGAGATTAAATATGTAAGTGCCACAAACAATTTTTCAATTGCTGAAGGATTGAGTAAAATAAGTATTTTGTGAGTGTAAGAAACTAGACAAAATCTAGAGTATTATATCTATTTTATGTGTCTAATACATTAATTTAGCTTTCATCCAGTATATGAAGCATTAATCTAATATTTTTATGAAAAAGCTTCATGTATTGCTATTTTCAATTCCAGTCTATCAGCTTCTATTACAGAATCACAGAATAGTACAACTTGGAAGGGACCCACAAGGATGATCTAGTCCAACTCACCAGCTAACGCCCGTACAGAGACCAAACGCACACAGCAGGGTGGTGAACATAAACATAGTTCC
>WEKX01026587.1:9137-22502 GCA_013390025.1 Pitta sordida | reverse complement strand
TTTTTTTTTTTTTTAGTTTTTATGGCTCCTTCTTTATACTTTCTGCTTGAAATATTATTTCCTTTTACATTTGTTCAGTGTTGGTATCTACAGTCACCCTCCAGAATACTTTGAGAATGCATTTATGTGCTTGATGTATGCTGGAAAAGGCACTATACACACCATATCTTACCTACAAAGCAAATTGGTTGTAGTGTCTGTTTCTCTTTGATAAATGTATCCAATATTTTAAAACCAGTAAGCTAGCATTTTCCTGTAGTAGAAAACATCTGTCCTTCATTTGAAGAGGTAACAGATATTCTTTGTTCATTTGTTTGTTTTTAAGGATTGGTGAAAATCGGCTTTCAGGCAGAAAACTTCCAGCTGACTCAGACAACACCAAAATGAGATTAGTGCTAAAGGGTTTTGCCACAGCTGTCTCTAAATGGCCATGCATAGCCAGCTCAGATTCCAGAATTAGTGCAAGAACTTTCTTTCTACTATTTGACTCGCTCCGGGAGTGGGGACAAAAGTTGCCTTTGCATTTTAGCAGTGCTAAGTAACATTCCCTATAGAGATGCCCTTGACATAGCAGTCCACTTTCTGCAGGTAATGACTAAGTTTGGAGACTGAGCTTCCCATGCAACAGCCAAAGCATGATCCAAACTCTTCACTTAGATAATACCTTTTTATGACTTCATGCAAAGCAGGTGATAAACTGAGCTTGAATCCATTGTAGTGGATGAGACCTGAGAAGATGCATCTGTGGGCCCTGAGGGAACTGCCATACTAACTGGTTAAGCCACTATCCATAATATTTGAGAAATTGTGACAATCAATAAAGCTGTCACTTACTGGAAATATAACCTCCACTTTTAGAAATAAAAAAAAGGGAAGACCTGGGGAACTACAGGCTAGTGAGTCTCACCTCTGTGCCTGGCAAGATGAAGTAGATAGTTTCCTCCTGGAAACTATGCTAAAGCACATGGAAAAGAATGAGGTCATGTGCAACAGTCAGCATGATTTCAGTAAGGGCAAATTGCCCCTGACATATTTGGTTGGCCTTTTACGATGAGGTTAGAGTGTTGATGGATAACTTACATCATCTACCAGGACTTGTGCAATGCTGTCCCACAGGACAAGGTTTTCTCTAAACTGAAGAGACATGGATTTGAGAGATCAATAAGGCTGGATTATTGCACTTAGAGTTGTGGTCAATGACTCGATGTCCAAGTAGAACCCAGTGTAAAGTGGTGTTCCTCAGGGATCAGTATTGAGACCAGCATTGTTTAACATCTTTTTTGGTGGCATGGACAGCATAATTGAGAGCACCATCAGCCAGTTTGCCAATGACACCAAGCTGAGTGGTGAGCTTGACATTCTGGGGGGGAGAGATGACCTCCAGGGGGTCACTTGACAGTCTTGATGGGGCTTTGACCAATATGGTCTAGATGTCCCTGATCATGAAAGGGGTTTTAGAACCAGATGAACTCTAAGTCACTTGCAACTCAAAACATTCTATGATATGATTCTATGATAATTAATGTTGTCCCTTTCAAGGCAAACATACTTAATTCGTTACTTGCCTTTGTTATTAACAGCCAGACAGATTGCCTACAGGACAACTGGACTTCTGAACTGCCGGAAGGGTTAGGGATGCAGTATAACTCCCCTGTAATAAAGGAGGAAGTAGTTAGAGACTTGCTGAGCAGCTTGGATCCTCATAAATCCATGGGACCAGATGGGAGCCGTCCTAGGGTGATGAAAGAGCTGACAGATGAACTCGCTAAGCCACTTTCCATAATTTACCAACAGTCCTGGCTTACGGGTCATGTACCAGATGACTGGAAATTGGGTAATGTGACACCCATCCACAAGAAGGGTTGGAAAGATTATCCGGGTCATTATAGACCTGTCAGCATAACCTCGGTCCCAGGTAAAGTCATCAAACAGATAATCCTGAATGCCGTTATGGAGCACCTGCAAAATAACTACAACATTAGACCTAGTCAGCATGGATTTAGGAGAGATAGGTCCTGCCTGACCAACCTGGTCTCCTTCTATGAACTGTTGNCCAGACCACATCTTGAGTACTGTGTCCAGTTTTGGGCTCCTCAGTTTAAGAAAGATATTGAACTGCTTGAGAGGGTCCAGAGAAGGGCGACAAGGATGATGAAAGGACTGGAGAGCAAGCCCTATGGGGAGCAGGTGTGGGAGCTGGGATTGTTCAGCCTGGAGAAGAGGAGGCTCAGTGGTGACCTCATTGCTGTTTACAACTGCCTGAAGGGAGGTTGCAGTCAGGTGGGTTTGAATCTCTTCTCCCAGGCTGACGACACCAGAACAAAAAGACATGGTCTTAGACTACGCCACGGGAGGTTTAGTCTGGATGTAAGGAAGAGGTTTCTCACAGAGAGAGTGATCTCTCAATGGAATGGTCTGCCCAGGGAGGTGGTGGTGTCGCCATCCCTGGAGGTGTTTAAGAAAAGAATGGATGAGGAACTCAGTGACATGGTCTAGATGATGGGAGGTTTGGATGGACAGAGCATGCTGTCCATGGCTTTGGGGTTGGGGGAGCAATGCCTGCAAGGGAGTCACTTGGGAGTTGGACTAGATGATCCTTGTTGGTCCTTTGGAACTTGGAAACCTGTGAACCTCTGAATGATTATATCCCTACCCCTAACCATAACACTCTGTTACTGTTTATTGCCTAGGTTTAGACCTCATATTATCATTCAGCTGTTTCTCATATTTCTCATGTTCTGACAATCTGTAAAAAATATGAAAAAAATGTAAACTTATAATCTCAAACACATCTGAAATCAATGCCGCATTGTTAATGAGTATTTGAGGCACTTAACAATGTGGGGAATTAACAAACCAATGGTATCAAAAGAAGCATAGTTTCCTTTTCTTTTCTATTAGTCAATGGTGAGATAAAGACCTCCTGGAGGCAATTTCAAGATATATCAGGGCTGCATGTTGAGGAAGTCTATCTTCCCTGGCAATAAAAGGAGCCTACAAATTTGGAGTCTTTCCCCAAAATTACAGTATCACAACCACCTCTGCGGGCAACCCATTCCAAATCTGTATCACTCTTTCAGTAAAAAAACCTTTTCTTAATATCACATCTAAACCTTCCCTGTTGAAGCTTAAGACTATGTTCTCTCGTCCTGTCATCAGAAACCAAGGAGAAAAGACCAGTCCCCACCTGACTACAATCTCCTTGTAGATAGTTATAGACAGCAATAAGGTCACCTCTGAACCTTCTCTTTTGTAGGCTAAACAGACCCAGCTCCTTCAGCCTCTCCTCATAGGGCTTATCTTCCAGCCCCTTCACCATCCTAGTTGCCCTTCTCTGAACTGGTTCCAGCACCTCAACATCTTTCTTGAACTGANCCTACCCCTTCTAAACCCATACTGGCTGGGCCTGAGCTCTTGTCCATCCTGCAGGTGTTGCATGATATCGCTCAGCACTATCTGTTCCATAACTTTGCCTGGGACTGAGGTGAGGTTAACAGGTCTATAGTTTCCTGGATCATCCTTCTGACTTTTTTTTGTGTATGGGGGTCACATTCGTCAGCTTCCATTCATCCAGGATATCACCTGTGTTCCGAGACTTCTGATAAATGATGGAGTGTGGTTTAGCAAGTTCAGCTGCCAGCACTCTCATCACTCTGGGGTGAATCCCATCCAGTCCCATGGAACTATGGGGATCCAAATGGATTAGCAGGTCTCTTACTACTACCTCCTGAATAACAGGGGGACTACACTGTGCCCTGTCCCCATCTGCCACTTTAGATATCCAATCATCCTGAGGACAATCAACCCTAGTGTTGAAGACGGGGCAAAGGAGGCATTGAGTACCTCTGCCTTATCCTCATCCTTAATTACCACATTTCCCTCCACATCAAGTAAGGATTGGAGGTTGTTACTAACCTTCTTTTTTCCATTGATAGATTTATAGAAGCTCTTCTTATTATCCTTAATAGAAGTGGCCAGCCTGAGTAAAAAAACTTTTGGGCTTTTGCCTCTCTAATTTTCTTCCTACATGACCTAATAATACCTTGGTACACAGCCTGTGATTCTGTGATCTGTGTATGTCCTGTTATCCTGGTCCATGAGGAAATGTATTTATGCTGTGGAGCACGTCTGAATAAAATACCTACCAGTGCAATTTTTGTGGTGTTCTTGAAGTGGAAAATCTCAATTTCCCCATTTACTTGGTTTATATACAATTTTTAATTTGATGATGTTTTTTATTTAGTTTAGTTAATATAGGGATGTAGAAATGAAAAAAATCTCTCTACTCACTGAATCCAATCTTGTTCTCTGATTTCCAATCTCAGTTACATGATACATAATATATACCTTTCTCTTTTATTTTTTTTATGTAATTATTATGATGAAATATTGACCACATCAATCAAACTACATAGAGTTTGTTTTTATTTTGGTTTGCTTGTTTTTTCAGTCCCTAAAGTTTATTTCACTTGTATTTCAAGAGATCAGTAATCTTAAGGTTATTGTGGTCATGCTAAATAACTGAGAATCTGCATTCCCTCTATTAAGATAGACATAAAATCCCTTAATAATTCTCATAGCAAGATCCGATATTAATGTTTCATTCTTGAAAATATATAACCAAAGAAGATCACAACTCACTGGTGCCATATATAATTCCTTTCTTAAATGTAAATAATTATTTCTTTCGAAGTTCAAAGGTAATTGTAGTTGTTTCTTTAGTCTCAGTTCTAAGTAGACTGAGGGGCAGTTTCTACTTTGACTATACTGTTGACTCCTAGTGTTGTACATACTCTCACTTCATTAAGATTCCTGTAACCCTTGAACTCTATTCCTTTTTCTAAAAAGTATTGTGGATATTCCAGTCAATACAACCTCACCATATACTAACTTTATAATATCCTTTCACTGAATAACATTCAGTTCAAGACTTGTACTGCCTTTCTCAGTTGTAAATATTTATTACTAGTCTGTTCTCTGTGTGTCAATTTATGTCATTAAAATTAATTTTATTTTTTTACATTTACTAAATGCATCACAAATTCATAACATTTCTTTATTGAATAGCAAAATAATGAGCAACTAAATTAAAACAAATGCATTTTGACATATATCCATGCTTAAAAACCATTGTTATTGAACTTCAATTTTGTTCATTAAAAAGGTGTAGCAACACCTTCTAGTACTGATTATACACCATTATATTTATAGTCAGAGCCCTTGTGCTTCTCTGAATTCATGCTTAATGTGGTAGAAATAAGAATGCAGGTGACTGGCAGGAAAAGCAAGCTTTTCTCATCAGGAAAAGTAAACTTTTATTATGTGCAATTGTTTATGTTTATTGATGTGCTCACAGGATGAAAAGTATCTCAGAGTTTTACACAGCACTATTCTGANCAGGCTTCTGTTTCTGGGCTCCGAAAAAACATCGGCAGTTTGTCCAGCTTTATCTCTCCATCTTCAGTCGTGGCTTAGATGGATTCTACATCACTGGTTCTCTCTCTCTCTGGTCCATAGGTTTTCACCATGGTCGGTCCAATTCACAAGCAGCAGCGGGATGCGTGGAAGAACATCTCTACACCTTCTTTCTTTGGCCTGGGGGGGCCTTCGGGCTTTCAGCTTCTCGACATAGGTTCTGAGCCGGCACCTACATCTTGCTGCTGAGTTTTTTTTTCTTCTCTCCCAAATATGTTATTCACAGAGACGTCTCTATCTCTATAACCTTGAAGGCCATGGAGCACGGAGGCCCAGGCAAGAACTGAACTGTTAACCCCCTCGCTGCCAGAGCAGCAAAAAAACCCCTAAACCATAACAAATATCCATTTGTATAATCTTGTGATACCTTCCTGGACATGGCCTTTCCTCTCCTTTATCTTCATTTAAGCAATCATTCTTACCATGTTTCTCATGAGCAGCAACCTCTTCGGACTGGAAAATATATGGAAACTTATGAAACTCTCCTTTGCTTGTTCTGAATTACCACTTTCAGCAATGGTGTATTTGTGAAGAATTTGTAAAGCCATCTATTTGTTTGGTTTTATATATAATTTCAGTGAATATATGGAAATAAAAGTAGGTTCTGAACTGCCAAACTCTATTCTGATAAATATGCAACCTGTTAAACTTGCTTCCAATCTTAAGTTCACCAAAAGTTACCTTTGAAGTGTCTAGTTTGAGAATAACACTGGCCTACTCTGAAAGCCTTCAGACTTAAATAGGGAAAACTATTGGGTTTTCCGATATTTCCAACCCAACTATTGTTGGGTGTCCGATAGGGTAGAAGTAATAAGCATTGTTAAACTGATTAGAACTAATGGTAGTTATAGATGATACATCTCCTCAGCTCAGTGACTGAACTCAGAATGCCAAGAGACACAGGTGTTTAACTACCCTTTTTATGCTACTCTACACCACAAGCTGATATGAGAAAATATCCCTTCTAAGACGAATTAAAATAGTCAGTCCTTCCTAAAGAGGTAAAGCATGAAGAGCACCTATAAGTTATTTCCAATAATGTTGCTAGCAACAGACAAGATGCTTGCTTAACTGACTAGAGTGGGATTTCTTTAAATTTTTACAGTATGTGGGAAGAAATGCTCCAGAGAGAGGCAGCATTTTCACTTATGTCATTTCAGTCAATACAACTGAAGAAATTAGAGCATTTTTTGGACTCTAGTGTTGTTTTTATGATTATTGAAGTTTTTCTGAGCCAAAACCTTGAATGTTTTTTAAGCAATACTTGTTGATGAAATAAAAAACATTATGTTTCATAAAATATATGCTTGAATGTAAATTGGAAAAAACATGACTACAATCCTTCTGCCATAAATTGTCTATGAAGGTACTCTTAAAAATTTAATAGCTTCAGCAGTCTCAGGGGTTACTGTAAGGTAATACTTCAAATGTCATAAATTTACGCTTAAATATTGAATTCAATATTTCTCCATTAATGTTTACCACAAATTGATTTTTTTACTATGTGGTCATTTTAAGTTATTAATAAAAAAAAAATCTTACTGTCACAAAACTATGAAAACAAAGTTATTTTAATATTCTCTTTTTTTTCCATCAGAAGATATTAAAATAATTATGTGACCTTAATTCCAAATGGATATTAATGTAAAAAGATTTTAGGGAGTGATTCATCCCATAGTATATCTATAGTATATCTATTACAGGAATGATTTTTCTCTAGAGGATGTTTAAAATTTCCCACTGACTTTAGGGAAGACCTGGAGAATAGTCTAAAGCAGTCAGTTCAAATTGGCTAAATTTACAAGGTGAATTCTGTCATCTCTTCCATCACATTAGGATACCAGTAAAGGTTTCACAAAATCAGAATTTTGTAGTCAGTTATGTTTGAATCTCTGTTGTTATTATGTTTGAATATATCTTACAAACGCTTCTCACAGTATGTTGAGAGGCGAGTGGAAAAAAAAAAGAAGGATATTTCTGATTTTATGTAACTATTTTTCTTGTGTATTAAAAGGCACTAATTTAAATACAGGAAGTAATTTTAGTAATATTATCCTGGGAAAATGCAACAAAGTAGATGAAAATGTAAGCATGAAGACAGTCCTATAAATTCACAAAACTCCATAGAAATGAGTATAGATCAACGTCCTTGTATCAGCCATTAATATGGTATCTTCACATTTATCACTCAGATCTTGGCCTTCACTCACCATTTAGGATCAAGAAATTATGTTAGGTACCTCTGCTTACTACAAAGCAAGAGGAGAAGTTTAGTGAAAGCACTGCCTCTTGCCCATAGACAGGAGAAGGAGAGACAGGAGGAGGAATACTTTAAGCACTTTGGCTGGTTCAGAATGTGCACTGAAACGTATGTAGACTCTGCAAGTTTTATGTCAACGCACAAGAAGTAATGACAGCATAAATGCTTTTAACCTCTCCCTGTGTCTGTACAGCTGAACAGAGGACTTCAGACTGAATTCAAATGCAAAAGGAAGTATAAAGGAAGTAGAAACAGGGATGATCAATTGTAAATTTCTCTGGGTTGTTTGGTATCATTAAGTGAACTGTCAAATCAACTTTCAGTTACGTATTTCTCTTATCAAAAAGGAAGAATTTCAAGGTTGTTTGTTACTCTAGTTCTTCTAAGTATTTTAGTGTTGGTTTGCAGCTGTAAAATGTAAAATGTAGCTGTTCTACACACTGATCATCCTCCATGTATGTCAATGTTTAGTTTTCCTCCTACTTTCTTGCCACGTGTTCCTGAAATGTTTGACTGGGAATATCACAAGAACATCTGTGTTGATAGCATTGGGAAGAGGAAATTAATTCCCTTTTCATAGATGAACCACAAGGTCTACACGTATCTAGAGTGATGTGGGAAAATAAAATTAGCAGATGAAAAGGTCCAGGCAATATTATTTGTAGTATACTTTCTTCAGTTTACTTTTTAGTGTCTTAAAATTGTGAAAAGAGACAGACTGTTAATAGAACAGGTCCATAGAGGTAGTGACATTGTACCCTCCAAAAACAGTCAACTCAGCCAAGTTCAGTTCATCTCGTGTAATAAAGAAATTGTATTTTCATAACATATTCAGAATCTCTAATTCTGGGACTAAATACTTTGTCTCTGAGTTTCTGGATATAGCCATTAGAAAGAACAGGTTTTTGTCCATCTGTTATGGGAAGACCCCTTAAAACTTTTCTCCTTTTTACTGGAACAGACAATAGATTTCCTTTCTTATCTTCCCTTCCCTGCCCTGCAAGGCATGTGGCCAGGGGAGGGGCTTTCTCCTTTTTTTTCCAGACAAAAAATGGAGGATTGTTTTTCTTATCTTCCCTTCCTGGCAAGGCACGTGACATAGGAGGAGCCCAGGGCCCTATAACTACAGCTGCTGGACCTCATAGCGAGGGCTTTGTGGATCTTCTGGACTGAGGAAGCCTCATTTTTGCCTCTGATCTCTACCGTCGCGATTTTGTCCAGGACCTCGTGGACCTTGATTCCTCATCTCAGTACAACCTTCCGCCTGCTGACCACTGAATCTTCCTGCAACCCCTCGGACATTTCAGGAAATGGTCACTGGCAGCTACTCCACTGGTATGTCTACCCTGAACCCTATTCTCCTGCCCCTGGAATCCCAGGGGTGCCCTGGTCTCCCTTGAACTTGGACCCACCTCATGTTTGGTTTTCTTTCCCAACTGTTTACAGTCATCATTGTTACATTGTTCTTGATATTGTTATTGTTGTTGTTCAAACATATATATAAGTTATATTCAATTTTTTCTTTATCTCAGTAAAGTTTTTATTTCTATATATATATTATTCAAGTATTTCTAAATTCAATTCATACTTCATCTTAATTGACACCAGGACACCATCAAAACTTAAAGCTCTGAAATAAGGTTTATTTTTTATTAAGTGATATTAAAAGAATAAATGAGTATTTTTTTCCCCAATTGCTTTGAGTTTAAGAATATTTTAAGCAAATGAATGCTTCAAATTACAGTCGGGTCTCCTATAATGTGGACCCGCAGCCTTAATTGGGATCCGTGACTGACTTCCATGTTGAATGGTGGCCACGCTGCTGCCACTGCCGACTCCATGGCCGCCGCTGCCCCCACCCCTGCCGCCATCACCCCCACCGCTGCCACTGCCCGCGCTGCCCCTGCTGCTGCCCAAGCCACCACTACTGCCCGGTCCACTGCCCGGGCTGCCACCCAGGCCGCCACTGCCGCCACCGTGGTGGCAAATAGCACATGTGCAGTTGTGAAATGGGTCTCCTACATCACTAAAAAATCATGCCGCTAAGATCTGAAGGTGCAACATGGGGGGGACGAAGCGCAAGAGGACCGACTGTACTGAAATCAAGTATATTGAATTACCTTTTCTCTTTTTTTGTAATTCCTGAAAAAATTGGCTCTAAATCACATGCTGGTTTTGGTCAACCCTCATGTGTCCATTTAAAAGATAACCCCCTCCCCCAAAAATAGAAAATAGAAAAGAACTCCACATTTGTCAGGAACCAGAATCTGCACACTTCCAAGAAAACTAGAAACTGCCCCATGTATTCTTCCGCTAAGTGAAGATATTAGACATCAGAAGTGAGAACTGACCGGGTCAAAATACAGTCTTCCTCTTCTCTCAATCCCAATAGAAAAGAAGCACCTTGCACTATTTATTGTTAAAATATAGAAAGAATGCAAGGTAATAAAATGCTTTTGTTGGTGTAATTTAAAGATCATATTTATCTGTGACTATTAAATTATAGTAATACCAGCTTTGATAAATATGATTGTGATAGGATGAGAATGCGAATGTCTTTCTTCTTTGTCATTTATAATTATATAAATATCTTTGTGTTTTGGAAGAAATTATGCAGCACATCTCACTCTCTCTCACTGGATGCAGAGAAGAAATTTTCACCACGTGGAAAAACATCCCCATGGCATCAGAATAGAAATTCTTACAGAAAATTCTAACCAGTTCCACATGTTTCTTCATAAAAAACAGTAATTGGTCTCAATGTTTACAAAATCACTTTTCATGTAAAATCAATGTGTGAGTAATATTTCAATGCAGCTAGGNCCACTCCATTCTTGATGCAGGCCAGGATGTCGTTGGCCCTTTTGGCTTCCTGGGCACACTGCTGAGAAAGATCATAAGAGAAAGCTCATAAGTAGACCAACAAGTGTTACACTTAATTAGATCAACAAGTACAGGTGAAAAGTTTTCAAAAGGTTTCAAACACAATTCATATTTCAAACTTAGGAGAGGAACCTGCAGAAGGACTTGTATAAGCAGTGTTTTGCTTTATTTTGTTTTGATTATGATAAGTAGTCTTACACAAAATATTATTTCTGTTTATAAACTTTTCTGTGTTTTGCCTTTGAGTGAGGCAATGTGTGCAAGTACCATGGGAGGCCCAGAAAACTGGATCTCTTCTGGAAAAACACATCTCACATTTTAGACTTAATCAATGTGTCTACCACAAGTTACAATGCACGTGTAAGACTTGTGACTAAAAGCCTACACTAGAATTCACATAGAAAATGCAAGGATGGCTAATCACATTGTGATTTGAAAATAAAACCAGTGAGTTACATTTGATTTTTTTTTAATATCTCTGTGCTTTGCAGGTTTGTTTAGGTAGGGAAGAGCAACAAAAGGATTTAGCAAACTATTACCCTCCTATTAACATCACTTAGTGTAACATACAGCTTTCTCACGATACAGCAACAATTTAGAGCTATGTAGGGTCTCTCCCTCATCTTTCCCAGTGTGAGAGATGCCATAAACTATCATCCAGGCCTTATCAAATACCAGTTGTTTCATCTTTCTTTGACTATGTGTCTTTAGATAGAACTTGGATTTGTTTTTTTCTTTTTTTTTCATGATAAAAGATTGGAAATCTATAGAGAATGCAATATATCAATATTTCTAGGGGATTATAAAAATCCATTAGGTGTATCTTCAAGATGTGTAGCTCACTTCCTACTGTTAAACCTCACATGTTTTGGAAAATATCTTTGCTATTAAAAAAAAAGGAGGTGAAGATTGTGACATTTTACCACTCAAATAAAATTGTTTAAATGTAAGTATGTAAGACGATTTTCATCATGAAGACATTTGCAATTTTGCCATGTTCACAATTAGTATCTTGCTAGTTTGTACCATAATAAAATTGAAGAAAGAACAGTACGAGCTATCCCTGTGCAAGTTTCAAAGGCGTACAGTAAAGAAAACGTAGATCAATTTATTATCATTTTATATACATAGCTGTCATGTTATGTTACCACACTTCAAAGTAGTAAATCACCAAAACATATTATATCAGAACTTGAAAAGCATAATACATTGCTGTTGATACTCTAGACTCCTAAGGCAATATCACAATGTGTAATTTCTAGCACAGATATTTACTCTTCAATAAAGTGGTAAGAGAAAAACTCACAAGGCCTTGTGCTCTTTGGCTTCCTGGAGTTTGGCAGGCTGTTCATCCACGTGACATAATTAATCCCAACAACTAGACAATATAACCACCGAAACATATGAACTTTCTCTGAGAACCACTTTATCATATGTTGGATAAAAATACTTGAGGACTGGGGAATGGTCAGACAAAAAGTTCAGTTCATGATTATTTACAATACAGAAAATGTTAGTCTAAACGGAGACTGTGAACAGCTTTGCCATCTGTTGTTTAAGAGAACAGAAAGAAAGAAGAGAAAAATTAGTTGCATTTGCTTCAGACAGCTATGGGGTGGTCAAGTTAGAATACTTGGCACAGGAGATGTTTAGAATTGAAGAAAATTTACGTCTGGTCTCTACTCAAGCTTATTTAACTCATCTGTAGCTGCCTTGTTATCCCAACCTCTGAAACAGATATCTGCAGTCCTTCTTTGGGCTCACTGGAGCTAGTCCTGGCTATCACGAGGAGAGGTGAGGCTGCCCTGGACTGTCTGGATAGTCTGGCTGTGGTAGGGAGTCTGGGACAGGAGTTTCTGTAACGGCGACTTCTCCTGCAGACATAGGTTGCCAGAGCTCACCTGGCTGTCAAGGCAGGGAACAGGGCGCCTGCATAGTAAGTAGGAACCAAGTTCTTAAGTCAGGGTCTCTTTTTTAAGTCATAAGGCTAGAATGGTGGGTTTAGGTTGTGTATACTGTTTGAACTTTCAACACAAGCAATTTTTGGGACCAATGCACTAGGAGAAGGTGAGGTGAAGTTCCGATTGTTCTCAAAAGTACTTAACTTGGCTGTGTCAAGCAGCTAACACCACAGCTGTAGTGGTTTTAATGGTGCCAGAGCCCTCCATACAAAAAATCATGAGGCAATTTGGCGTTATCAGTGTTGATAAGAGCTCATTCACTTTTGTACTGGAAGAAAAATGGGGACTGGAAGACATAAGTAGAACCAAGATGGATGCTCTAAACTGTTGAAATAGCTTCCTGTGGACTCTGTTGGAAGCAAGCAGCTTAAAAAGCTCCATGCAAAAAGCCTTTTACAATTAAATATTTTCACAGATTTTCAGATATGTTTGTTGGTGAGACATATCCTACATCTGAGAAAAGGCAAGGCTGCTTGTCTTCCACTGTACATTATTATTATTATTATTATTATTATTATTATTATTATACTATCAGGAGAATATGGTGAGCATTTATTATCTTATATAAATTCACTGGAATACATATTACGTAAACCTTGTAAAGTTAGCAGAAAGCTCTCTGTCTACCTTTAAATTTACCTGGTTTTCATGTAACTTACAAGTGTAAAAAAAGTGACCAGGATACCTTTGGCTTTTCTGGCCACCTGGGCACACTGCTGACTCATGTTAAGTTTTCTATCCATCAGCACTCCCAGGTCCCTTTCCACCTGATCCTCCTGCAGCCAC
>WEKX01026584.1:4535-17811 GCA_013390025.1 Pitta sordida | reverse complement strand
CCTCACGCTCCCTCGCTCCCAAGTTAGAAGGGGCTCAGAAACCTGGCTGCTGCCACCACGCATTCTCCCTATTCCTCTGCGGTGGGGAAGGGGTGTCCCCGGAGAGGGCAGATCAGGTCAGAATTGGGAGTTTACTTCCCTTTAACATCCACAGTTCGCGGGAGAGGTAGCGCTACCCGTACGGTGCGAGAGGGCAGAGACAGCTGCCCCCTCCCAGCACACAGCACTTGTCCCCCCTCGTTTGCCTCACTTTCGTGAGTTTCATTCACTTTCCCGAGGCAGGGACCGGAGAACCGCACCACCATTATGAGTCCCCTCCCCATAGGGCGGGGTGAGTCCCGCCCCACAGGTATCGCAGCACCGCCCCCTGGCAGAGCAGAGTCAAACGGCGCATGTCTCAGCCAGCTCAAGTTGCCGACGGCAGAATCATATTTGCGAAAAAATTGCTTCACAAATGGGTGAGGTCGTGAAGGAGAAGTCGCGATACAGAGAGGACTCACTGTACTATATTTTCCTCTCTGCAGAAAAGAAAGGATTTAGAATTAACCTTGAATGTCAAAAGGAACCTCTAAATTACTTGGACTATAGCAACTCAGTAACAAAAGAACAGCAGGAACACTTGAACTTTGCTTTAAGAATGACGCGAATAAATGTCATGGGAGTACTGAAACCCAGCTGCATTTGTAAGGAAAATGCCATATTGGAATCACCAGCTGCAGTTTTCACTCACCCTGCTTTGTTTGAAACTTCTGTCTCTGCCCAGTTTTGCAGGTAACCTGCTCCTTTATCCATTGCCTTGGTTCATCATATCAACTCAATGCTGGAGTTCTAGGAGTGCAAACACACTGGAGTATAAATGACTGATATTATCACTTTGAAACATGAAGATTCACTGAAATCAATACTTTTCAGACAGTATTTTAATACTGACAATGGTGAACTTTTATTCTTTTTTTAGTAGGCTACATCTAATGCTAAAATTTCTCTCTCATACAGCAACAGGATAAACATTAGAGATCTAAGGGGTGAAATTTTTTCATTCAAAATATTTACTGTTGGTTTTCTTTAATTTTCAGTTAGAAGAAAATGGAAAATAACTTTCAGATGTGAGGTAAAACAATGGCAAAAACCCAAACCAAACTAATCATCAGGGATCATTTACTTCTCAATGAAAATTGAGAAAAAAAAATCAGTAAACAGTCACTGTCAAATAATGTACCTAGCATTTTGTCATGGCAGTTTTCTTTCTACAAATAAATGTCTCAATAAAAAAATGGCTGGTATTACAGTCAGCCCTCTTCCACTTTGTGCCCCCCGTATTGCGGCTTCACATATTGGCGGCATTATTTTTAAGTGATTAAGGAAGCCTATTTTGCAACTGTGCATGCGTGACCTGACATACCTGAATAATCAAACTAGGCAGTCATGATTATGCAAATTCCATCCCCCCGCCTCATGACTGCCCGCAGCTCACCTTGGCTTGGCTCGACTCAGGGCAGCCAGCCCATGCCACACCATGGCTCAGCTCAGCTTGACTTGGCTCGGGGAGGCCAACTGTGATACGGTGGCGTGGTGGAACCGAGTCGGGCACACACCGCTCCCACAGTGGCTTGGCTCCAAGCGACAATGCTGCATCCAGTTATGAAAGGTTTACACACTCTCAGGTTAGACATGGTGTCTGAAACTTTCTTGGGGTAGTCTTGGTGTCCGAGACCAGGCACCAGGTCTACCCCGAGTATGGAGAGATCAGATCTACCCACCCGGAGAGACACTGGGACAGCAGCATGGGTGGCTCCCGGCACCACTCTCCCCAGCCGAGCAGAAAAAGGATTTTTCCCGGTGTGGGGTGGCCACGGGCATCTGGAAGAACCGACATGAACACCAACACACAACAGAGCAGTTCTGAAACAATGCTGGAGCGCCAAGGGGCAGTGTGAGGGTGCGGGACAAATTTGCGTATTAATGGGCTGCTATTCTACACGGATGGAAGTCTTCATGGAGGGGGGTCAAGACCCGTGGCACCGTGGTATAGGAGACCCGACTGTATATGCAGCCAGCATTCCTAAGCACAGTATGTATTGCTTTGACATCACAGGTTAAAGAATTTTAGTTACATCTTTACAGACACCACTAATAGGTTATTTGCAAATGGTTTGTTTGCTACATGCAGCCTCTCTCTGAAACTAAGTAAGGCACAATCATTTTGGTTTCAATACAGTATTGCTATAGAGCACAGTGTAACCAACAACAATTTTCATCTGCTGGTCTGAGGGCAATTATGGATAGGTTGTGATATGCACCAGAGCAGATGTAAGCTTTTTTTTACAGAAGTTACACCACAGCTTGATTTTTCGTTCAGAAGACATTTATTCAAGTATTCCCAAATGAAGCAATGTGGAACATTCCAAGGAAAGAAACACTGCATGTAAGTCATATGATTCTAATTAGATACAGACAGCAGATATGATGTGGAGCAACAGGTCTAAGTTGAAATTACAATGAATATTAGGATTTACATTATTTGAAATTAAATTCCAGAACAGTGGCTAAGTGTCCTCATTTCAAGCAATTTCCAGGTCACAACAACAATAAATTAAAAAAAATTTGGAAGGGAACTAGCAGACCTGCATATTAACACCTGTGACATGATTGGTTTCTGACTGTTCTCGGATTAAGCTTTAAAACCTCATTAGTTGTCTCAGCGCACTACAACACATTCCATCAGTCCAACCAACTCGGCTCCTAGTTCCCATTCACATTGCATCACTATAACTATACTGAATCGTCTTTGATGTTCTTAAAGTCTTCATTCCACATCCGAGCTCTCTGCTCAATGTATGCCTTGGGCAGTCAGATCATTTGCCAAGGTGTGCAGCTTGGCATAATGAGCAGCAGAAAGGGATTTCTGTCATCCTACAAGAGCGTGCGTATGAGTGAACACATTCTCAGTGGATACTGACCTTCTGAGTAAGCAACACAGTTCACATCAGCAGAGAGGGAAGGCAACTCAAGTCTATTGCCAAAGTAGCTGTTTCCAGTTCATAGCAATTTTACTGAGAAATTGCAAGTACAGTCTGGTCTCCTATATCGCGGACCCATGGTCTTAATCGGGTTCCAGGAAGCCCTACTTCTGTGTTGAATGGCACCTCATTAATATGCAATTTTGCCCTGCACCCTCAGACAGCTTCCCAGCACTATTTCAGCACTGTGTTGCTGTGTATTGGTTGCCATGGTGGCCGTGCTGGCGTGGTGGTGAAGCAGTGGAGCCCAGGGCCAGGGGGGTGGCCAGCAGTGGCGCAGGGTCTGTGCTGCCGGTGGGGCCCAGCCAGAGGCAGTGGCGGGGCAGTGACACGATGAGCCACTGCATCATGGGGGAGCACTGTTCTGCTACATCATACAGGTGGTGCTGCCTCTCCTGCATTCGGGACTGGGAGATATATGTATCATAGTTGCTGCAGTTAAAGGGAAAGAAACTCGGGCAGCAGTCCCTGCCGTAAGGAGCCCCAAGTGTCTCAGTGTTGCAAAGGTAAGCTTTCCCAGGCTCCAAGAGGCCCGACCTGAGCCCGGAGACACCCCTTCTCCACCATGGAGGCAGTGCAATCATGCATGGTGACAGCAGCCCGGCTGCAGCTGCGGAAACAGCAGCTTGGCTGAAGAGAAGCCTAGGGGTTCTCCAGGGGTCTCCCTGAGCAGAGAGGGCTCAGAAATGCTTCCCTTAGATATCCAGTGCTAGGAGAGCCCATGGGGAGGAGCAGAAAAGGTTCCCCCATGCTCCAGAGTGGCTGGGGGTGGAGTGATGGGTGTGGCCTGTATGCACACTAATGACCCACACATGTTTGTGAATTAGTTTTGTGAGGCCTTGGGGAGACCCCTTCCTCACAAAAGGGGAGGTATTACTGTACACGGTTTTACTTGGTAAAAACTCTCCAAGACCATTAGTATCCTGCAAACATTCAAATCCCAAGCTGCTCATTCACCTATTCTCCCAGCAGCCTTTTCTGCAGCTCCTCCTCTGATAGGAATACTTGCCTTCACGACCACAAAGAGGATAGATAGAACATGGGAAGCAGTGACCCCAGAGCTACTGGGCATGTGGCTGGTTGGATATTTACATAAATATTTAATGCAATAGTTTCATAAAGAACCACTAAGAATGCTCCCTTACTCAAATCATCTTATTACTTTACCCAGGCTTTTTTTTTAAACCAGCCAGAGTAAGATGGCACTGTACCAGCAAGGTAGTGGTCTGATAGTCCTAGTTCTTTGTGAAGTGCTCTAATCTGAGCCAACTAAAAGAGTCTAAGGATTTTTGACCAGTAAGACCTTCTTCCAATTAAATTGTTTCTTGCCAGTGATGCCAAAAAGCCAGATAAGAAAAACAACTCAAAGACTTACATCTTTGAATAGAGGTATTTACTTTATTCAGCCAAAGGAACAAGGGGGATTCTCCTCTAAAAACTCACCACCCCCCTGCCCCCGCCTCTGAGGGAAATTACAGGATTTTTATACACTCATTAACAAGTAATATTTCATTTTTATATTCTATTGCTTACTATAATTTTACCAAATTTCTTGGCATATCTTGATTGGTTATTATGATCAAGAAAGCATTTAAAAAAAATTCCTTTTCTGCAAGCCACTATTGCATTATACTCCAATAACTAAATAATATCACATCTGCGAGGTTAAAATACTAATTTTGTATCAGTGAAAGAGGTAAACACAAAAGTTATCTATAGCAAATACAAGGTATCCTGTAATGGACACAAAGGCCTACTTCTAAACTTTGTATGAACTAAAGGTCTACTAATGCAAAGGAATACAGAAATGAACTGTAATGCATGCAATACTGAAGCTCAATAATAAGGGTTCTGAGAGAACACAAAGATGTTCTGAGGCTTAAAGATACATTAATACCTACAGCCACCTGAAAACTCAGGATACACAGAATTTTTAACTCTGGGACCCAAATTTACTTGTATCAGCTTAAAATATTTTCCCTGCAGTTTAAGTCACAGAAAGGCCTTTAAATGAAATACTTTAGGGGTTTTAGTTTTAAATCAGGAAAATATACCAAAATACTTAAAGGTAAAAATACGAAAATACAGGGAAATGCCTTCTCTTGCATCACTGGCATACAGGTGAAGATGACAAATAGCATCAGTCTAGAAACCAACATTAAACTTGGAAAACAACTCCATACAATTATATGGAACCAGAGGTTTTGTACTTGTAAGAGGAACTCATTTGATTTGATCCACAATCTGCACACACAATCAAATCTTATGGAAAAAGATACACCATTGAAACTCACTGTGAGAAACCCTTACAGTACAAGCAGGTCCCACATGCTCAAGGTGATCTCTGCCTTAGATTGAAACAAAAGATGAAGCGTAGGAGGACAAAGATATCTGGCATTTTACTCTGAACATTAAGGGAACTTCTCTCTCACACTGTTAAGGTCCTACCAAGAAATTAGAAATGGGATGACAACTATGCAGATATGTAGCTTGAATTCAGGGTGGGGCTCTGCACTGCACCCTGAAGTTATACCTGCAATTTTTGTGTGACTGCTAGAGCTGATTTAGCTCTGTTCTGTGAGTGTAGCTGAAGCTCTTAGAGGTGATAATGAATATATCCAGTCTTCCATATGGGGAATATGAGTTCCTACCTACTGAGAAGGGACTGGGAGGCTGCTGGGCAGAAAACTGAGTGCGAATCAACAGCTTGTGCTGGCAGAAGAGGTAGTCAGTAACATCCCAAGTGGTGTGAATTGGAACAGAGCTGGCAGAATCAAGGAACAACTCACGCTCTTGCACAGTGAGAACAGCATATTAAGTTTCTGCCAAAGTCCCAGCACAAGAAAGACACCAAACTGAGGCCCATCTGTATTGGGCACAAGCTTGCCCAAGATGATGGAGCGCTTTTTCAGCAAGGGGAGGCTGAGGGAGGGATCCTTGTTTGGCCTATGTGTAAGAAACCTCGTGGCAGCCTTTTAATTACTACAAGGATGTCAAGAAGACGGTCAACCCCTCCCCAGAGCATATGGAGGGATGATGACAGACAACAGGCATCAGATTGGAACTAAGGAAAATCCTTTCTCCTAAAAAGGAGGAAAGCAAGGAGCTGAACAAGTTGCCCAGAGACCTCATGTCAGCTCATCCTCAGGATAGGTCCAAGATGCGACTGGATAAAGCCACAAGAAACTCAGTTTGACACAGTTTTGAGCAACATTCATGTAGAAGACACTTTCCATCCAAGTTATCACATGATGCTATGAAATCATCAACCCTCCAGCTATGACCTGACTCATTCCAAGAGGTGAACTGAAGGTTTTGCTTGGGGAGAAATTCTTTGGAGACAACGATTTCATGAGTTGCCTAGTAAAATCCTCGTACACTGAGAATTTGCTTTTCTCAGAGCTGTCAGTCTGAGTCTAAACATGCAAACTTCTAACCCCTTCAAAGAGAAATGATCTCAAGGCATCCATTCCCTAAACCCACGCTTAGCCCCTGCAGTGACAGCAAAGCCACACAACAGGGACCGTGGTGCACCTGTCCCCCTGCACCCTGCCCCATCTCCATTTGTTTAAACTGTGGGGATCACCTTTTTCCTTTGGGCATGACAATGTAACAATCTACACAAGAGAGAAGCAGCATAACAACTCTCTCTGGGTACAAGCTGAAATAAAGGGGATAGTAAGAATGCCCAGGCAACAAAGTCAGATCCATGTGTGCTCCACTCTCAACTGGAGTGCACTGTTCTGCTTCCGTTTCCCAGGAAGCTCCTTCCTCAGGATCAGAAACATCCAGCTCAGTCCAGGAACAAAGCAGCAAGCAGAAATAATGTTCCCAAGCAATACTAGATAAAGAGCTCTAACTGCAAGTCTGACTACTGTTCAGACTTACTGGTCTGAGATCCCCCGTGGGCATATCCCCAATTGCGGACATAAGCAATTGCTGAAACAATCTGCCAAAAAATTACAGAAGCTTCCTCCTTGGAAATGATGTAATCAAACAGCTCTCCTCCAAGACAGTACTGCACAAAGTTTGGAGAAAGAATCTATTTGGAATACAGTCATGAAATCCAAACACAAACAAGGGCACTCCTCCTCTGCTGTATCCCAGCAGCACCCAAGCATGCCCCAGGTCAGCTTGCAACAGGCCCAACAAGCCCAGAAGGAAGACTCTTGTCGACGTGTTGTCATAGACACGTCACTCTAACATCACATGCAACAGAAACTGCCCAGGAGGTGACAATTCTCTGGGAGTTCTGGGGTCTTGTATCTCTCTCTCTAGTGCTATTTTTTGGAGCACAAGGTGGGAATTAAACTTAGTTTGCTTATTGCAAACAGTGAAAAGTGGCTTTAGCAGTGAGATAGAACACATTGGCAGCTTCATTTTTAAACTACAACATCTTAAACATACCCACAATTGAGATGACTTTCTAAAGATTGTTTCATTTGGGCTCTGTTGCACTGGTGCTACAGTTAAACGCATGGACTTTTACCATAGCAGAAACAGTTTCTTACCTCTAAAACCATGAATATTTTCTTGGTCATCCCAATCACATGATATAACTGGCAAATGTGCTGGTGACTTAAGCCCTTTGCAGCATCAATTTCTCCTAGGAGAAACAGGGAATAGCTTTAAGGGTCCTTGCTCAAAACTTAGGACCTGACAAAAGCGGGTAGCCTATTTCTCTAAACAGCTCAATGAAGTGGCAAGGGGGTGGCTGAGCTGCATAAAAAGCTGTAGCAGTTGTCGTGTTCAACATTCAGGAGGCACAGAAGTTCACCCAAGGCCAGAAGATCACAGTTCTGGTTTCTCACACTGTGTCAGCAGTGCTGGAAGCCAAAGGGGGACACTGGGTGTCTCCACAGAGATTTTTGAGATATTGAGCCATCCTGACTGAACAGAATGATGTGAAAATTGTGGTTACTAACCTTGTGAATCCAGCTTCTTTCCTCAGTGGAGCTGTGGGAGAACCAGTGACACACGATTGTGTTNGCTGCAGAAGAAGGAAAAGACATAATAGAAATTCAGTCCTTGATCCCAGATAATAAACACACTTCCTGGCAAAAGGCCACTCGAAACTGACCTTGCCTTTGACACTGTTTGGACACTTCTTGGTCTTACGTGACAGAGAAAGAACACAACAGGGAGGGCAAGGGGAATATGTGGTATAAAGATGGCCCCCTAACAACTGCTTGTTGCAAGTTTCTCCCACTTGGAGTACAATGTCTATGGGGATGCTCTGAGGACGGATCATCTGGTGGTAGCTATTGTACCCTTTTTCTCTCTCTGTTTCTCTTTACCTTTCCTATCTCGCTTTCTTCTACTGTGATTCCTGCTTCACAGGATAATAAAACTTCACTGTTTGACTAAAGCTAACCCTTGGCTGGGATTTCTTTGCACTTTGAGATTCAGTAAACGAATCATCACGCCTCCAGCTTAGCTAGCTGGACTGCGACACACCATCAAACAGGTGACACAAAACTGTGAAATCTGTCTAAAGAACAATCCTCATCCCAGTCAGAAAATAGTTCTCAGGCAAATAGGAAAGGGAAACTATCCAGGACAGCACTGGCAGATTGATTTTCCAGAATTACCAAGGAAAGTGGGTAATTGATACCTCTTGGTCCTAACCGACACCTTCACTGGCTGGCCGGAGCCTTGCAGAACCAACAAAGCAAGGGAAGTAAGAAAGATTTTGTCACAGGAGATCATTCTGAGATTTGGGGAGCCTGATGTAATGTCCTCAGGTAGAGGGCCTAATTTTACAGCAAAAGTAATTCAACAGGTGAGCCAAGCATTGGGCATAGACTGGAAACTGCACACAGCATACAGGCCACAGGCTAGTGGGCAAGCGGAAAAGATGAGCCACCTTATTAAACAACAGACTGTAAAGCTGGGCCAAGAGGGAGGATAGTCCTGGCCTCAGGCATTACCTTTGGCTCTTTTGAGAATTTGAACCAAACCTAGAGCTAAAGAAGGGTTAAGCCCCTTTGAGATTCTGTACAGAATATGTATATTGTACAATCAGGGACATCTGCAGAGCTGGGAAATTAAGTGTTAACCAATTATGTGATATCTTTGCAGAAATAACCTATGGAAGTTGAAAAACAGGTCTTCAGGGCTAGAGCCCAGGGGCTGGATGGGCCTGTGAATTATTCACTCTGCCAGGGAATTATGTATACACCAGATCTCTCGGTCCATTCCAGGTACTACTGATGTCTTAAGCTGCAATGAAGACTGAAGAACAAACTGCCTGGATCCATCACACCAGAGTGAAGAAAGCACCCTAGTCAAAATAAAGACATACTCAGATGGAGGTACTGGAACCAAAGCAGCACTGATAAAAAGGACTTTGATCGTGGCAATGTTGCTTTGCTAGAAGCCTGCTATGATCAGAGCAGGGGATCAGAGTACCCACACCAAATTGGCTCAGACACTGAATGAAACAGCAGATATGAATTAGAGCTTTGGGAAGTTCTGGCATGGGCTTACATCTTGGCTACCAGATTTGGTTTGGTTAAATTGACTCTTTGTAGTTATAGTGGGGGTTATAGTTTTAGGAGCTCTAGTTTGCTTCAGAGCATGGTGCTTTGTGCCTGTGCATTTGAACAAGAGAAGGTGCATGTGCATATACTGTCAAAAAAGAGAAGGATACAAACATGTAAAAAGGTATCAATTAAGGTGGAAAAATCAGAAAATTGAAGATGAAAGAAAGCTCCGGCCAGGTCTCAAGCTCATGAGCTTGGTGTGACACAAAAGAATTTGCGTAATTTACAAGAAGAGGAGGGAATTGATCTGAGGATTCAGAACCTCATAGACTTTAGTGAGGTAGGTATAGGCTTAAAGATTGTGGGATTTTAGTGAAACAGTGAAATTTTAGTGGATTTTAGAAGGATTTTAGAAGAGAGAGTGTAGATTTTAGAAGCTTTCACTGGGTCTGGAATTTAAGATCCAATATTAGAGGTAAAAAATCTTGTTTCCCAATCCTGAGGCATAAACAGAACAAGGTCATAGCCAAAACATGGGGCTAAGAAATGTGAAACAGTGCAGCTGACTGGGCAAAAGGCTTAAAGCAAGGTGTACATTTATGATATAAGGTTGAAGGGATACATATTCATGGTGTAATTTGCATAGGCCTGAGGCAGTTGTAAAATGATGAGTGGCAAAATTGGGCAGGAGTTTTTGGCACTTGACAGGGCTGGAAGACATTCTGCAGGACCAAGATGTTCTTTCCTTGTTCCTGGGGCCAAAAAGAAATGTCTTCTATAGCATGCGTGCAAAACCTTGAGTCTGACTGATCTTCCTTAAATCAAGCTAGTCCAGGCAAGAGCTTTGCTGGGCTCCACACTGAGGAGTCACTCCTTGCTTCTCCAGCTTCTGGAAGAGGCTTTTTCTGAGCAAAGCTGAAGGTCTAATTGTTATGATTTGAGGATTCAGAAAATTATCGATTTTAGTGAGTTAGGTAGAAGCTTAGAGATGTAGGGATTTTAATGAAATAGTGAAATTTTAGTGAATTCTGGAAGGATTTTTAGATTTTAAAATCATTTACTTGGCCTGAAAATCCAACATGCAATATTAAGGGGAAGAAAGTATTGTTTCCCAGTGCTGAATGGTAAACAAAAGAGGATTCTAGTCAAAACATGGGGTAAGGTTGTAAAACGTTTGAGCTGATTGGTCGAAGGTCTTAAAGCAAAATTGAAATTTATGATGTCATGTTCAAGGAATGCATATTCATGGAGCAATTTCCATATGTATGAGGCAAGGGTATAAAAATAGGTGGCAAATCTGGGCAGGGGCTTTTGGCCCCTAACAGGGCAGGGGACACTGCTGTTCCTCTTTCCTTGGTTCTTGGACCAAAAATAAAGTTCTTTTTCTCTGCTTGCAAGCAACTAACTTGAGTCCTGACTGATTTGCCTTAAATCAGTTAAGTGATGCAGCTCCTCATGAAAGGAGAACAGTGTGAAAGAGAGACCTTTGCCTTGCAAAAGATTCCAGGTCAACCCCCATCTTGGTCACAAGTTTGTTGACATAACATTGGGCAAAACCTCTCAAACTCTCAGTTCTTCAGCCCTAAAATGAAGAAGCTTTGTTACCAGTGTTACCTCACAAAGTCACTGTGAGGTGAAAAGTGCCATTTCCATAAAGGCAGTAGAGTTTAGTAAGTACAGGAAGACATCTGAGGGCCTTTGGGGGAGAGGGGTCACCCATGAGGGGGAAAGGGGTCAACTGTGGGAGGGCGATGTCTAGGAGGAGATTTGGGAGGTCCCAAGAGAGGGGGTTGGGGGGGTCCTGGGGGAGACTGGAGGGTCTCCGCTGGGTTTTGGTGCATCCCGGAGGGCATCTGGGGGGTCCAGGGGGAGATTTGAGAGGGACCTGTGGGAGATTTTTGGGGTCCCAAGGGAGGAGTTGGAAGGTCCTGGAGGAGATCGGGGGGGTCTCACATGGGGTTTGGGAGGTGTTGAGGGGGATTTGGGGGGTCTCGGCAGAGATTTGAGAGGTCCAAGGGCAGATTTGAGGGGTCCCAGGGGGATTTGGGGGGGTCCAGAGGGGCATTTGGGGTGACAGGGAGTGGCAGGAGTTTGGAGGGGGTGGTGACAGAAGGTGACAGGGGGGGACAGGAGGTTGTTGGGGTCACAGGAGGCTGGCAGGGGGGTGACAAGAGTGGCTGAGGGTGAGGGAGTGAGACAGGAAGTGATAGGGGACAGCAGGGGGCTGAGGGTGGCAAGGGGTGACAAGGGGTGACAGCAGATGACAGCAGTGACTGGGAGTTATGGGGGGTGACAGAAGTTGTGGAGGGTGACAGAATGGGTGACAGGACAGAAGGGGTGATGGCCAAGGGTCGTCCCATGTCCCCATGTCACAGTTGTCCCCAGTGTCCCCATCATCCCAGTTGTCCCCTGTCATGGTCCACCCAGCTGGGCTGGATGCGTGATGATTCATTTGCTGCAAAAGAAAATTCTGAAAAGGGGTTTAGCTTCGGTCAAACAGTGAAACTTTATTATGTGCCTGTAAGGCAGGAATGTGATAGGTGAAAGTGAGACAGGAAAGGAAAAGAGAAAGGGAGAGAGAGAAAGCTTGCACTATCCAACCTGGCCTTGGAGAGTTCCAGGGATGGGGCAGCCACATCTTCTCTGGGAAACTTGTTCCAGGGCCAAGCCCTGCACCCCCCCAGGGAAGGATTTCTTCTGGATTTCTCATGATAAAAACACGAACAGCACAGACACAGCTGAGCACCTTCCCCCTCACCAGATCCCACAGGGATAGAATGGATTCACTGCCTGTGATTTTCCAGGTGTGGTTCAGGGAAGACCCACAGCGGCGCATCCTGGCTCAACCCATTTCCCCAAGATATCAGGGGTTTCGGGATTCTGCAATCTATCCCAGGCCACCAGCCCTCTCTCTGCTGGAGTGATAAATATGATTGTGTGGTGCCAGCCTGGTTCTTCCCGAGCCTGTAAACAGGAAGGCAAGTAAGTGGGGTTGCAGCTGTGACTCATCCAGGATGCAGCGAGCTCCAGGGCTACCGGCACACAATGCCGCCTGGAAAAGCGGATATAAATACCCACGGTCAGGGCTGGGCTCTGCCGAACAATGGGGCGGGGGAGGATGGAAAACACCAGCGAGTTCCAGCTGCTCATGATGTGGGGCCAAGGCCACATCGAAGGGAGTGACACATGGAAACGCAGCTCCAAAACTGAGGCTTGGGGGTGCTGGGTGTTTTGGGGTCACAGTGTTCCCCAAAACAAACACTGAACCTCAGGAAATCATAGAATCATGGAATAGTTTGGATTGGAAGGGCTTTTCCAGGGTGATTTCTGTGCAGAGCTGGGGAGCTGGATGTGAGTGGGAATCTGCAGGGTTTGGTTGGTGAATGGAGCTCTGGGATTTCCACTTCCCAGAAAGGGTGCAGGTACCTCCATGGAGGCTGGTTTGGTGTGCCCAGGGGGACACAGAACCTGGCTGATGTTGGACTGTGTGTTTTAAGATCCCACCGTGGTTTCACACTGAGCATCCCAAGGGCCTGGAGAGGAAGGATCCCACCTCCTGCTCCTCACCAAGGCTATCAGGGCTTCACAAGTACACCCTACATTTATCCAGGATTCCTCATCCCTGGAAGTATCCAAGGCCGGGTTGGACAGGGCTTGGAACAACCAGCCCATGGGAGGACGTGGAATGAAATGAGCTTTAAGGTCCTTTCCAAGCCAAACCACTCCGAGATTCTATAGGATCTTACATCAATGGAATTTTAGACAGCGATG
>WEKX01026582.1:52706-63223 GCA_013390025.1 Pitta sordida | reverse complement strand
TTTTTTAATACAATAACCTAACTCTCTATCCCATCATCCCATTATCTAGACCATGTCACTGAGTTCCTCATCCAGTCTTTACTTAAGCGCCTCCCAGGATGGCGACTCCACCACCTCCCTGGGCAGACCATTCCACAGAGGAATCACTCTCTCTGTGAAAAAGCTCTTCTTCACATCCAGTCTGATCTCTCTTTGAAACTACATGAAAGGAGGGGGTGTAGAGAAGCATGAGTTGGCCATTTCCCAGGCAACTAAAGTCTGGACAAGGGGAAATAGTTTGCACTAGAGGAGGCCCAGGTTGGACATCAGAAAGAATTTCTTCTTGAAAGGGTTATCAAGCATTGGAACAGGCTGCCCAACATGGTGGTGGAGTCACCATCACTGGAGGTGTTCAAGAAACAACTGGATGTGGCACTTAGTACCATGGTTTAGTTAACATGGCAGTGTTTGGAGAAAGATTGGGCTCCATGATGTTTGAAGTTTTTTCCAACCTTAATGGTTCTATAATTCTACATCAAAAAGCAAGAAAAAAATGTACTCATTTTAAATTATATGCGTACTTTGATTGAAGTGAGAAAAGCTAGGAAGATCAGTGTTGTGTTAAAACTATTGAAAGAAAAATGTTGAAAAGCTGATAAAGCCACAATTGCTAAGAAAGAAGAAGATTAGTAGGCTGGAATTGTATACTTAGTAGCAGTACATAGGGTATGTCTACTCATTTTTATTCAAGTACAAAATACACTGACGTTTTCCTGGAAGCCAACAGACTCAAGCAATTTTCGTTAAGGTCTTTGAAAGAGGGATGTGAAAGTGAGCATGAAAGTTACGCCATTCTACAAAAGCAGATACAAGTGTGAGGCTGTTTCACTTGAGGGAATAGAGTGCATCAAAGGTATTAAATCGTATTTACCTTCCTGGTTTATAGCAGTGTCTGTGCTTAAGAACACCAGCTGCTTTACACCACAATGGTTTACTTTTATGTTTTGATTTAAATGCACCATTATCTGCCAATAACCTAAGAAAATATGTAGAACCATTTTCCTCAGAATAAGAGGTGACAGGGGACAGACACTTCCAAATCCTAAAAAATTCATGCAATCTCTGTCTGCTCATTGAAGGATGTTAGATGGATCACTTGGGGTATAATCCAAAGCTAGTTAAATTAATAAAAAGTTTTTAATATATTTTTAAAATCTGATAATTACTACTTTCAGAAGTGGAGTGCTTGTTTAATGCAAATAAAAGATGCCCTTTTGCTTCTAAGTAGGTACTTATATGCTTCATTTACTATTGGTGCAAAATCATGCTGAATATCATTATTACTTAGTGTTATTAGCATAATTTCCATGAGAAGCACCGTGTTTAGTCCTTTAAATAGTGTTGTGCCACTTTTGGCTGGCATAGAGTTAACTTTCTTCACAGTGGCTGATATGGAGCTGCTGAACAGAGGGCTGATAATTGTAGTGGTTTGATCCTGGCTGGATGCCAGAGGCTCACCAGACAGTCGGTCTCTCACTCTTCCCTATATACAAACAGGGGAGAGGAAAAAAAAACCTGAAGGGTTTTCTACAACAGAGATGAGGACAATTAGAAATCTCTTACTGTCACAGGCAAAACAAACTTCAAGGTGAGTATATAAAGAATTTACATATTTCTAACAAGATCAGAGCTTAAAGTGAGAAGTATCATAGATCTCTAAGGCTCCCTTCCCCCCCTCCTCTCCATCTCTTACAACAGATACCACATTCCCCCTTCCTCCAGTGGGCAGGGGGAGACAGGAGTAGGGGGAACCAGGCAGCTGGTGTTTCTCTGCCTCTGCTTAGGGGAAGAGGCCATTCCGCTGCATTCCATGGGGTCCCTCCTATGTGAGACAGTATTTCATGACCCTCTCCACCAAAGGTCTATCTCCATGGGCAGCAGTTCTTCAAATCACCGCTGCCCATGGGTCACTTCACAGAGTGCAGTTCCTTGAGCACTGGTTGCTCCAGCGTGGTCCCATCCCAAAGCACACATCCTACCAGGTAGAGTTCTGCTCCAATGTGGACTCTACTCTCCATGGGCCACAGGTCTCTCCCAGGACCCTGCTCTGATGTGGGCTTCAACGGGCTGCAGCTTCCCTCCAGCATCCACCAGCTCCAGCATGGGCTCCTCCGCGGTCCACAGATGAATCTCTGCATCCCTGTGATCTTTCCATGGGCTGCAGGGGGACAGCCTGCTTCACCATGGTCATCACCACGGGCTGCAGAGAGACGTGTGGAACACCTCCTCCCCCTCCTTCGGCCCTGGCCTTGGTGCCTGCATTTGCTGTTTCATCTTCTCACTGCTCTTCTCTGGTGGCCATGATGTTGCCAAAAAGCCAGTTAAGAAAAACTACTCAACGACTTATATCTTTGAATAGAGGTATTTACTTTTTTTTTTTTGGCTGAAGGGGTGAGGGGGATTCTCTTCCAAAAACTCGCCCCTGCTTCTTGGGAAATTACAGGATTTTTATACTGTTGTTAACAGGTTACATTTCCTTTCTGTATTCTATTGGTTATTAACTTTCTTGGCACATTCTGATTGGTTGTTATAATTATTCAAGCAAGCATTTTTTTTAAATTTTCTTCTCTACAAGCCTCTATTGTATTAACCTAAATAATTAAATAATATCACAGCTGCAAGGTTAAAATATAAATTTTGTATCAATATGAGAGGTACAACACAAAAAGCCTCTATAGTGGATACAAGGTATCCCTATACTGAACATAAAGCCCTTCTTGGGTTCCCCAACTTTGTATCAACTGCAAGGCCCAGTAATACAAAGAAATAGAGAAAAGAACTAGGTATAATGGAATACTGAGGACTCAATAATATATTGAGAGAATACAATAATGTTCTAAGGCTTAAGGATACATTAGTATCTTATAGCCACTTGAGAATGCTGGATTCTTTCTTCTGGGATCTAAATTTACTTATATCAACTTAGAATATTTTCCCTGCAGTTTGAGACACAGAAAGGCTTCTGGGCAAAATTCATTAGTGTTTTTAGTTTAAAATAAGCAAAATACATCAAAATACTAAGAGGTAAAAAGATGAAAATACAGAGAAATGCCTTCTCTGGCATCAATGGTCGTCTTCCTACCCCTAACATTTTTTTCTCTTCTGAAATATATTATCACAGAGTAGTCTCTATTGCTGTTGATTGTCTTGGCCTTGGCCAGCAGCAGGTCCAGCCAGGAGCAGGCTGGCATTGGCTCTGCCAGATATGAGGGAGGCTTCCAGCAACTTCTTGAAGAAAAGCCTCCCCTACACCCTGCCCCCGCTACCAGAAACCCAGCCACAGAAAAACCCAGCATAATAATATAAAGGTGTTTTTGTTATTGCTGAGCAGAGCTTACATGGAGCCAAGGACTTTTCTGCCTTTTTGTGCTGCCACACTGGCAAAGCCGTGGGGGTGCATGGGAAGTTGGGAGCAGACACAGACAGGACAGGTGACCACAACTGACCAAAGGGATATTCCATACCATATGATATCATGCCCTGTATGTAAAGTGAAGGGAAAAAGCAGGAAGAGGGGGAAGTTTGGAGCAATAGTGTTTGTCTTTACAAGTCATCATTATATACAATCGGACCCTGCTGTCCTGGAGAGGGCTGAGCACCCGTCTTTCTGTTATGGTTTAGGGGGTTTTCTGCTGCTCTGGCAGCGAGGGGGTTAACAGCTCAGCTCTTGCCTGAGCTCTCCGTGCTGCNGAGAGAGAGAGAACTTTATGGAAGGGCAGAGAGATGGTTCCTACCCTGGATCTGTTCAGAAATACCAACCTGCCTGGTTTACCCCTACCCTATGTTCCCCCTTTTTCTCCTGGTGGAAAAGGGAATATTACATCTATTGTAAGAGAAGGAGGGGTGGGGGGAGAAAGGTTGCCTTCTAAATGATGTTTCCCTTGCAGTTCTGATCTTGTTAGTTAGAAAATAAACCCTTTATGTTCTTTACTTATAGTTTTGCCTTGTTTTTGCCTGTAACCAGGTTTATTCTCCAGTTTCTCTCCTTCAGGAGAAGTTGGGGTGGGTCTCTGGCATCCAGCCAGGGTCAAACCACGACACTTTCCTTGGGAAAGAATTAATTCCTTGTTTTGCTTTGCTTGTTTGTGCAGCTTTTGCTTTCCCAGCTAAACTGGTTTTATCTCAACCCACCAGTTTTCTGGCTTTCATCCTTCTGATTCTCCCCCTGATCCCACTGGTGGGGGAGTGAGTGAGCATCTGCATGGGGCTTGATTGATGGCTGGGGTTATACCATGATAGTTGTATACTACATTGTGAGAAGAGCCTGTGGTTTTGATAAGTTGATATATTTTCTTTAGAATTACATTTACAGATGTCACTGTCAGTGGTTACAAAATTTGAAAGATCTTAAGAAACAATAGCATTAGATGGGTGTTTTTTGCTTTCTTCCTTTAATATCTGTGTAAATGTAGTTGCTAATCAGAAGGCTGATCAAGCTAAAAAGGATCAGGTAGAAGACACCCTAATCTGGGAATCTGTTCTCTTTCCTTATTTTTTAAATCAAGGGTGGTTTTGATGCGAAAGACTAGGAAAGTATAAAAAGACAAAAGGAAATAAAAGAAAGAGAAATGAGGGGAAAGGTCAAAGGTTAAGTATTAAGCAGTTCTAGTAAATATACGTAGCAGTCTAGCAATCTTTGTCTGACACATCCTACCATATTAGAGAATAGACAGGAAATAGGTCTGCTGACTTCACTCAGGAAGCCAGTTGTCTGCTGACTTGCTGACTCACTGGCTCACTATTGTTCACATCCAGAAAAAGTGTTTTCACATAAGATGAAGACCTCAGAATTAGTTGAATAATTCTGAGGAAAGTCAAGGGAAAAATCTGAGCTTTAAAGTGTAAAGGGTTTAAGTTTACATGATATGTTAGGGGATTTTAAATGGCAGCTTAGCTACAGCAAAAATGCTGACTGAGCTAAAAGTATATGTGCAATAAAACCTGATGTGATAAAAGTAAGAAAAGCTGAAGAAGCATGGATTTTGTTCAGTGTCAGGAAGAAAGTATAGTGATATTTTTATAAGGAATGCTTAACATGAGTTCCACTTGTCTAAGGTACTAAGAGGACGTCCTTCCCTATAGGGACCTGGGGCAACTCAGGAGGTACATCCTGACTTGAGAATGAGATGCTGGAAGGCAGTGCTGGGGAAGGGATGTGGGAATACTGGTCCATGGCCAGCTGTCCATGAGTCAGCAGTGCCCTGGCAACCAGGAGGGCCAACTGTGTCCTGGGGGGCATCAGGTCCAGCATCACTGGCTGGACCAGGGAGGGGATTGTCCCGGTCTGCTCTGACCTGGGGTGGCCTCACCTTCAAGACTGGGGAAGTTTGGAGCACTGCAACCTAAGAAAGATACTAAACTCTTAGTGAACATCCAAAGGAGGGCAACACAGGTAGGAAGGGCTTTGAGGGGAAGCATGTGAGGAGAGGCCAGGGGCACTTGGTGTGTTCAACTCGAAAAGAGGAGACTGAGGGAGACCTCACTGTAGTGACAACTTCCTGGGGAGGGGTAGAGGAGGGGCAGGCCCTGATCTCTGCTCTGTGGGGACCAGGGACAGGACTTGAGGCAATGGCCTGAAATTGTGTCACAGGAAGCTTAGGTTAGATATTACGAAGAGGTTCTTTCCCCAGAGGGTGGTTGGACACTGAACAGGCTCCCAAGGGCAGTGTTCACAGCATCAAGGCTGTCAGAGCTCAAGAAGTGTTTGGAGGATTGTCTCAGGTACGTGGTATGACTCTTGGGGATGGTCATGTGCAGGGCCAGGAGCTGGACTGATGATGATCCTTGTGGGTTCCTTCCAACTCAGCATATTCTGTGACTTATTTGCAGATGTTCAGAAAACAAGTCTGCAGAAAGTAACCCCTCTGGGATATTCCTGTTGTTGGAGTAGGAAGGACATGGCTGTTTGTATGGCTTGGTGTGTGCCTTTGGACTCAGTGCCTGCTTCCTGGGATTTGGGTGAAAAGTCACTTGCAGAGGTCTCTGGCTGTTCCTTTTTTGTGATACATACTACCAAAAATTTCATTAAATAATTGTTACTTGATATCTGCCATAATCGTTATTCGAAAGATCAGTCACAAGCTTAATGCTATTTACTTACTAAGCAGCTAAGCTGGGGTGAATTTATACATCTATTGGTCTAACCTCTTTAAGGAAAAGAGGAGATACTGTTACCTCTTTTTAGCTAGCACGTAGTAACGTAGAGCATTCTCTGTTTTCTTTTTGTATCATCTATCTGCTTTAAGCTTATGTATAGAAATTGTAAGTATTTGGCAGAAGAAAGAAAAAGCCAGAGAAGGCTAGAAGGAGCCTAGAAGGTTTGGCAGAACATACGAAGGGTTCTCAGGTCTTGAGATAGGTTTTTTTAATAGGTTTTTTTTATCCCTGTTACGGTTTAGGGGGTTTTTGTTGCTCTGGTAGCGAGGGGGTTAACAGCTCAGTTCTTGCCTGGGCTCTCTCCGTGCTGCCAGGGCCTTCAAGGTTATAGAGATAGAGGCGTCTCTGTGAATAACATACTTGGGAGAGAAAAAAAAGTTCAGTAGCAAGATGTAGTGTGCCGGTTCAGGACCTGCGTTGGGAGGCNCTTGAAAGCTGCGAAGGGTGGCAGACAGACATCACACACATTCCCAGTTTCGGTCCCCTTAAATATGTACACGTAAGCATTGACACGTACTCAAACGCGGTTTATGCCTCTGCTCACGCAGGAGAAAAGGCTGTACATGCCAAACAGCATCTTGTGCAAGACTTTTCAGTACTGGGTATCCCAAAAGAATCAAAACTGACAACGGCCCAGCATACAAAAGCAAAGAATTCCTAGAGTTTGTCCAGCAGTGGGGAGTGAAGCATGTACAAAGCATCCCCCACTCCCCCACAGGTCAATCTGTGGTTGAGCGTGCCCACCAGATGCTCACACAAGTCCCAGCTAGGCATGACAGTTCTACAGCATGGATGTCACCACAGCACAAATTCTGTACAGCCCGGTTCACAATTAATTTTGGAAATTATTCATTTGAAAACATGAGTCCTTGAATCATTCACCATTTTAACAGTGGTAATCAGTTTAAGTTGTCACAGCATCCTCCAGTTCTGATTAAGGACCCAGAAACCTGGGAGATCAAGGATCCCTATGAGCTCGTGACCTGGGGGTGTGGCTATGCATGCGTATCCACCCCCTCGGGCCCACGTTGGATACCCCAAAAGTGGGTTAAACCTTTGGTCCCCAAAAAACCAGCACGAACATTAGACGAGGAGGAGAAAGCGACTGTTTCTTCAAAAAGAAGACACCGTCACGAAACAGAGACAGAACCTTCCTAAGGTCCAGTTGATCCCAACAAATCTTTGACTCTGTGTGCCCTAAACTTGTTTGTTTTCCTTTTAGAATAACCTACGTCCCATTCAACCTCGCGATGAGCTCTATCCAAGTTGTCATCCTGCTCACACTAAGCAGTCTGACTACTGCATGGATCATCCCTCAACCACGCCAGAACATCTGGGTGACCCTGGCACAGACACTCCAACAAGAAAATATATGCCTGTCCACTACAGCAACGAGAGACCCCAGGTCTACCTGTCTGGTAGGGATTCCCCTGCAAGCTAGAGAATATCCAACCAGTGTGAACACACATATATCTGACCCAATTCCCAAATCTCACACCCCACAGATAAACAAGATCTGCTGTCGGTGGGCTGTAATAATAAAAAATCCCATAGAAGAGTGGTCACCAAAGTTGCCCAGAGCAGCCCAAGAACCCCAGGAGTGGGAGCTGTTAAGTTCCTCTCCAGCACCCTACTGAATTCACTTCATCCTCCCCCCATTATCTAGCACCAAAGCCTTTCACAACATACTACAATATCGAATTCACTGCCAAAAGATGGTGTAAAATTATAAGCCATGTTATAGTAGACAATTCGTACCATCTACACCCCAAAAGCCTCCCTAGAGGTTTGTTCTTAATCTGCGGGGATCAGGCTTGGGCAGGAGTCTCATCCCAGCTTTTAGGAGGGCTATGTATCATTGGGCGGTTGTCCCTGTTGACACCCAATCAAACATTAATTGGCAAATGGACTCAGAAAAACAATTCGGCCAGCAGAATTCGTAAGAGAAGTGTTGACAATTTGGACCCAAATTGTGGTTCAGAAATTTCTCATTGGGCTAGGTCAAAAAGAGCTGCAGTGTCCCTCTTCCTTCCATGGGTTGCAGCAGCCAAGGCTCTAGGCGAATTAGGCCATGTAGAGTGTTGGGTAGTCAAACAGGCAAAGTTGACATCCACTGCAATCAGCTCCCTCCTAGAAGATGAGGAAATTACCAGACAGGTCATGCTCCAGAATCATGCAGCCATTGACTACCTCTTGCTGCTGCATGGACACGAGTGCCAGGAATTTGAAGGACTTTGTTGCATGAATCTGACATCGAAAGCACCCAACGTCCATGCCGCCCTCAAGGAACTGAGAAGCTTGGTTGGACAAGTAAAGCAAGAATCCGAAGACTGGTTCAGCGGGCTGTTCAAAGACTGGGGACTCTCGGGGTGGTGGACTTCAATAGCCAAACCAATTCTGCTACTCTTTGTTATTCTGTTCCTAATTGTGTTAGCGTTCGGAATTCTTCGTTGTGTAATTTTAAGGGCCCTGAACAGCTTAATCCTTACTATCTCAGAAATCAACCATACAGAACTTGTGGCTCAAGAGCAGCCTAACGTGCCTGCAAATCGCAAATGGTGGACAGATTCATAGTCTGAATCTGGATAAACTCAACGCTTTTCTTTTGAATTTAATGTAACAAAGAAAGGGTGAGATGTTGTAGTGCATTCATATTTTTCTACTGCCTTGGGTGGCTTGTCATATTTGGACAAACAGTACATTCTGTACTCCCCTGGCTGGTTTATGGTACCTTCTAGCAAACCCGCCCCTATACCCCACCCCCTAAGTTTCCTATTGGTTGTAGTTACCTTCCCACTGCCCGCCCCCTTTTTCCCAGGAATGAAACTAGGACAACGCATGTGTTTGAGACTCTTTCACTTTCGGCTTCAAGGAAGGGGATTCGAGAATAAACTGGGATCGTATCTCTGAAGGAGAAAGAGCACCTTTTGTCTTTTCCTTTTGTCCATTGTCGGGTTCCTCTCCCAGGGACTGTAGCTAGCCAAACACTTGGCCCCCAGGAAGCAGAAACGTCAAGTGCTCAGGGCCAATTTAGTACAGTTGAGGACTGTCCCCTCCCCTCTGATAGCCTTGGAGAAATCCCCTCCAAGAGATATCCTTTCCAGAAAGCACTGCAGGAAGTCTTCAGACTCATGTGGGAACTGATCTTATGTGCTGTCCTAGTGCTTGGATCCCATCTCAGCTGCAGATGCTACCACATCATGACTCTGCCTGTGCTACAATGTTGGCCTGTTAATCTGGATCCAGACACTGACCCACAGGATGATGTCCCAGCTTGACCTTGGACCTTTCTCATCAATACAGACTTCTCTAATGATCACTCATTTTCATTACAGGGTCTGATCCTAACTCTGAATTGCTAGCTTGTATTCCTGGCTTCTCCTGACCCTGTCTCATCACCTTGAACTTGGCTGACATACTGGGCTCTGGACAAGTTTGTGAGGTCTTCTTCAGCTCTGAGCTCCCACCCCCTCCCACCACCACCAGGGAATAGCCAGCCTTTGTTCCACAGTGACCTTTGACCTTCTTGAGCTCACAGCCCCGGCATAAAACTTGTGTGACAAGGGATGCGCTCACACTACTTACATGTGCATACCTTAGTGTGTGAGTTGACACAGATTGGCAGCCAGAACAACCACAAACTTGCAGCTAGACTATTACCCTCTGAATCACGGGATCCCCAAAACAGCACCCGGGCAGAGCTATACAGTGCAGATGCAAAAATTCTTAAACTCAGTCCTCACTAGAGGATCACTGGCCTGCTCTTTACACAGGCTTCTCAAGTTATTCCAAGCTGCAAGGTCATTTGAGCAATTCACAGTCCTCCTCACTAGTCTTCCACCTTTTAATCTATTCTTCACAACAATTAATTAAGAACGAGCTCATGAAGGCACAGGAGCAGGCGATCCCAATGTGCCGAAAAACGAGTCGGAGGGGCAGATGGCTGGTCTGGATGAGCAAAGAGCTCCTGAAAGAACTAGGGGAGAAAAAGAGGATGTACAACCTTTGGAAAAAAGGGGAGGTGAGTCAGGGTCTGTTTAAGGAAATTGTCAAGCAGTGCAGGAGAAAAACCAGAGAGGCAAAAGCTCAGATGGAGCTCAACCAACTGTTTCTGTCAAGGACAATAAGAAAATTTTCTATAAGTACATTAACAGTAAAAAGAGAGGCAGTAACAACCTCCACTCCCTATTGGATGCAGAGGGTAATACAGTAACCAAAGATGAGGACAAGGCAGAAATACTTAATGCAAACTTTGCCTCTGTTTTTAATAGCAAAACAAACTGCCCGCAGGACAACTGGATCAGCAGGGGCATGGAAGGAGC
>WEKX01026582.1:34151-50316 GCA_013390025.1 Pitta sordida | reverse complement strand
TCCCTAGAGGTGTTTAAGAAAAGGTTGGATGAAGTTCTTGGTGGCATGACGTAGATATTAGGGTAGTGTGTTATAGGTAGGATGGTGTGTTGGTAGTAGGATGGCAACAGGTGAGGTAACAGGTTTGGCTAGATTAGGTAATAGGTGATAGGTTGGACTTGATGATCTCTATGGTCTTTTCCAACCTTACTGATTCTGTGATTCTGTGATTCTGTAATGAGGGAAACTACAACAGTCCCTAACAGGTGTACAAGATGCATATGCTTTCCAGGAATGTATCTGAAGAAAATCTACTCCAACAAATCTCCCTGCAGATTCACCTGGTAATGACACGCTTCCCAAAAGAATGTAATTCTACCGAGTTTTTTTCCGTTATAATCTTACTGCAAGGTTAAAGAGGAGACACAGCTTCTTTTTGCTTCACCAGTGCTGATGAAACACATTGTTATCCTCTACTAAGATAAGAGTTACAAGTGTTTCAAATATAGAAGTTTAGCTGCTTGTGTTAATTATTCATTCATGTACCTGCATGAGGCAATGTGAGATGAGCTAATAAATAGTATTTGAACTGTCTTAACTAACCAAATTTAATTTGATGACTATGAGTTGGGGATTATTGCACAATTGTCTTCTTTTGCAGATTGAGAGGCTGTTGACATCTTTCCCAGCACAGAACAATAGACATCTGGGATCATCTCAGAGTAGCTATTTCTTATCATTTTCTTTGTATCATTTTCTCTTTGCATTTAACCTGCAAGGGCATAAGAGAAATATGAACTTAGTGTTTTTGTTGACTACAATGCCTTTCAGTTCCTCTTCAGTGAACTTTGTTCATTGAACTTTCTACAGTGAACTGTCTCATCATACCCTGAATACCTAAATGGGGTTTATCCCCTCCATAACAAATGGGCAATTAATATCCATTAACTCCATATTTGTGAACATGATACACGTGGATAAATTAGGTGGATAATTGCTGAGCTACCCAAAGTAATTCTGATAGTTCATGACTGATGGAATCCTGCTCTGGTGGGCATATGGGAAAGAAGACCAGATTCCTTAAACCTTCAGAATATACTTAACAAAATATACGTAGTGCACGTGCAGAGCCTCTTCCACTTTCAGAAGTTTAACTAAGTCTTGTAGTACCTGGAGATACCATTTTTTATTTTGTCTTAAGTGCTTTTCTTCTGGACTCCATTTCATTTGCAGTTACAGGTTTGGACGGCTGTGGACTTGCTAAAGTCTGTACTTGTGTTGTTTTAAGTGGAAACAGGAGTTGGCAAAGAACAACCTTCAGTGTCTATCTGTTGTACTAGCTTTCCTTGAACTTTGAAGGATAGAACATTGAGAAACATCCTCCCACATTCTCATGCAAGTTGTGTGTTATCTGCCTTGAACCTGTCTAAGCGGGTTTAGATAATCTTGCACAATATAAATGAAGAAACTCTCTCAGGAAGTCCTTTGCCAATATATCAATAGAAGAACTTCATATAGCAAAAGACAAAAGCTTGGGAAGGTAGCCATTTCCACCTGCAAGAGTGGAAAGGCTCTTAGCCTGCTCTTGAAAAACAAAAATGTATTCTTAAATTAGCCCTCTGAATGTCCAGTCTGTGAAGATATAGGTTTCACACAAGATTACAGAATAAATATCAGGCTTCCTACACTATCCCACTGATATAAAACCTTCAACAAGTCTGTGTTTCTTCTTATGTTGAGGACCTCAGAGCTGGACATAGTAGTCCAGATAGGAGTAGGTGGCAAGAGTCACTTTGCTCGACCTGCTGGTCATGCCTCTTTTGATGTAGCCCAGGACACGACTTGCTCTCTGGGCTGTGAGCATACCTTGCCAGTTCATGTTTATCTTCTCATCCATCAATACAGCCAAGTCCTTCTTGGCAAGACTGCTCCCAATCCTTATGCTCCCAGCCTATACTTGTACTTCAGATTGCCCTGATGCAGGTGCAGGACCTTGTACTTGACCTGTTGAACTTCAGAGGTTCACACAGGCCTACCTCTCAAGCCCGTCAAGGTCCCCCTGGATGATATACCTTCCCTTCAGTGTGTCTACCACATCAATAAGCTTGGTGTCATTAGCAAACTTGCTGAGAGTGCACTCAATCCTATTGTTCATGTTGCTGACAACTATGTTTAACAGCACTAGTCCCAGTACTAAGGAATGCAACTCATCATTGGTCTCTGCTTGGACACCAAACTGTTGACCTCCTCTAAACTAGTAGATGACTTTAAATTAGTAGAAGCTTTTCCCACTGATTCCAGTAGGCATTGATTCAAATCCTACACACAGTTACTGAGATGTTTGCTGTGGATGAAATTAGGCCTCTTGTGAAATGGTAAGAACGAAGCATGTAACTGACCACCTAGTAATACAGCCTTCCTTTATGAGATTGAATACACTTCTAAAGCCTAGAATAGTAACCTTTCCGGTACTGTTAAGTCTGCCTAAAGGCTGTCCATGGATATCTTTGCACTTGGAAATTTTGAGATAGAATGACCGTGGCACTGTGGAAGCATCATACATAAGGATTTTGAAGCCTTTAAAAGGTGAATGGTACATTACATATTCAACCTCAGAGATGATACAGACACTTCAAAGCAGCTCTTTAGCAATTCACTGGCCCTTCTGAATCCTACATGTGCACAGGAGGTGTTCAGATTGTATTCTGTGCTCAAGAATTCAATCAAAGAGAATTTTAGAACTTGAGGACTAATTCTGGGTTAAAATATCAAAGTCATTTCTAAAACAACTGCTTTTTTCTCTACTAAATTACATGACTTGAAAAAACCCACCATTTTTTACAAGCAGATTATAGAAAGTGCAGCACGTATTGCCGTGACAGATATTTCAGGCAGACCTAAGTTTCTACTCCAGCTGCATTGTTATATTCCTTCGCAGCCCATGTACTATGTTCTTTATGCAAACCTGTTGCTCACAGCCAGGAAATTCCATGGGAGAAAAAGGAATCAACATGAATGAGCCTCACAGTGCACAAACGTATCAGTTTACAGTAAGTGTGAGTTACTCTTCAATGAATTCTGTTTCTTCTGTAAGGAGAACTCAGACAAATTGTCTGTGGTTGGTAAACCTGTGGTTCACCCCTGTTGGCTTTCAGCTTTCCAGGTGTTCCCTTATTCCTTCTCCTCTTTTGAGTCACTTTCTTTCCACTTGAGATTCTATCAGAGACAAAAATCTGGCTTATAAAGACTTTTCTTCCTTGGCTTCTCGATGTTTCTGAGTCTCTGCTATGAATTTATTGGACAGACCTATCTATGTAGGACTACAGATCAAACCTTTCACAAAGACTGAAGGTCACTGAGTGCCTCTCATATTTATTTGTTAATAACAAAGTGAACTCATCATTTTGATTTTACAGTTGGGAAAATTAAAGCACGAAGAGCTGGAACTCAGGCAACCTCCTTTTGAATGTCTGCATTGGACTGAGCATCCAGAAACTTTGGTTAGAGGTGAGGAAAAGTCTGCCTCCCCAGACTTGCTGATTTGAAAGAGCATACTAGTACATTGTAAAGAACAGTAGGATACGAATCTGAAACCAGTTGCATTAGTATTACTTTTTATTAAGTTGACTTCTGGTTTGAAGCATGGTGCGTGAGTGGCTCTTTTTCTGAACAAGAGTACAGCATTCAGAAGTAAGCAAGCAATTAAACCTCACAGCATGCCTGTGAAGCATTTTTATAGAAGATATATAGAAAAGAGGTCACTAGTTCTAAATTCTGCAAGACAGGGTAGGTCAACACAGATGAGCTCCAGTTCCACAGCCTTATGTTCCAGTCTGACTGGAAGGCAAGCGTCTGCAGTCTGCAAGCCATGAACGATTGTTAATAAAATGGGATACCTAAATCCTTCCTCTCAATGCTGTGCCTCTCATTGGAGCTTGTGATATTTGAAAGAAATGGCATGACAATACAGTATGTAATAAAAAATTCTGGATCACTAGTTTTAAGTTTAACCAGTATGAAGTCCAGATTACCAGTGGATTTTGAACCTTGATCTGCTGATTTTCACCCCCCTACATCACTGACCAGAATACATCATCTTGTGTACACATGGAATAATTCTGGCATCTTATGCCTGCATTACACAATACTGTTAAGCAAGCATCTAATAGTCAGATTTAATAGTAGTGTTTGATCTAGCAGGTTGGTGAATTCTGCACTGCAATAAAAGACGAGTCATTTTTATAAATTGTGGCAAAGCAGCCAAGTAGAGTTTAACCAGGGTTTGTTTACAGTCCCACACATTAATTGCTTATCAGTAGCACATATTCTTGTCAAAAAGACAATTTCCAGTGCTACACAAGGACTTTAAAATGCTTCTATGAGAAAGAAATTTAGACTTGTTCAAGAAAAAATGAAAAATAATTCCTGTGCAGTATGTAGATATGTGGAATTGACTCTCTGTCCATATCAAGCCAACATGAATTGGTTCACAGGTTATTCTGAGTTGGAAGGGACCACAGGATCATCTAGTCCAACTCCCAAGCAAACGCCCACCCAGGGATCAGGCCCACAAGCATGGAACCACAGGCACCACGCTCCATCCATCCAAGCCTCCCACCATCTAGACCATGTCACTGAGCTCCTCATCCAGTCTTCTCTTAAATACCTCCAGGGATGGCGACTCCACCACCTCCCTGGGCAGACCATTCCACTGAGGGATCACTCTCTCTGTGAAAACACTCTTCCTAACATCCTGTTTCTTCTTCTTCTCTCTTAATTAAACATATCACATCTGGGGTGAGGTTCATATTCACTTCCTGGGCTGCAATACCTTCCAGCCTGTAAGTGATGGTACTGTTGTTTGCCTTCTAAGGAGAAATAGCTTTGATCCAATTAATCTCTTTTTATTCAAATGTCAGGTTAACTCAGTTACAGCTGAAAAGGTAGGAGGTAATGATCTTTGCACAGTTAACAAGAGATAAGACACATTGGAAGACAAGTACATTCCAGAGATAATGGAGTATGCTGCAGAGAAAACCTCCAGATCATGGTGCTCAGAAACACAAGGTGGGAGTGCTTTACTTCTGGGCAGAGCAGAGTTAGGCTTTTCTTTATAAGTACCATTACAGTGGACTCACAAAAGAAGGATCAGGCCTCACAAATCTGACATCCACATCTGGAAAGGGGAAAAAAAACCGTGGGTCACAGCAGGAAAACTATTGACACAATTAGCTAAGATGAGGGGAAAGCTTTTCATACAGGAACATATAAAAGGCTTAATCCCAAAAGAAAAGAGTAAGGTAGACAGACATTTTAAGTGGATAAGAAGTTAGTTGCAAGTCCAAAGACAGACGAGTGCCAGATAGGATTACAAAGCCTAGAAATGGACTACTGTGGGACTGGAAAGAAAGGGGAGCAGTGAGAGAGCTGAGGGAAGATTGTGTTTTGACAATCATGTTACTACACTGACAACTGTCTCAGGATATCCAACACAAGTAAGTTGATTCCCAGTTCAATAGAATCACTTGCATTTCACATGAGAAAGAAACTTTTATAAACATGCAAAAGAAAAATGTGCTTTGAATATTAGACATCTTTAAGGTCATATGCACTGGTGTAATCAATTGAATTTATTATTTATGTTATGGATCCTGAACCATCTATACTTCACAACTGTGAACACCTTGGGGTGTTCACATGGGAGCGACTGCAGGAGCTGGGCTTGTTCAGCCATGAGAAGAGGAGGCTCAGAGGTGACCTGATTGCTGTTCACAACTACCTGAAGGGAGGTTGCAGTCAGGTGGGCGTAAATCTCTTCTCTCATATCGTTCAAATTTTTTTTTTCCCCTGAGGTTAAGGACAGGTATGTTGACACATGTTCTAAAATGATAATTCAATGCATTTCGGTGGATGATTGAACTAATGAAACTTCTTTCATTAGATGCATTACATGACTTTAAACATTTGCCTTTGCCTCATGGAAAAGGATAGTGTATACACTATTATTGCCTTCCTTTTTTAGTAATGGCTGGTGCTGCACAATTTTGTGTGATCTGTTACTTTCACTCTACTTGATGCTGTAATGTCATCTTCTTCAGTCTTGACTGGGACCTCACTTACTTCTGTTCTACAATATTTGAGGAATTTAGTCCATTCAAGAGGTAACATCATCCTCTCCCCCTTCTCCCCTCCTCCCCTCACCCTCTGCCCATAACCAAGGCTATGTTCTCAAGTTCCTAGATTTTCAGAATTTTGGATAAACCCCTCTGAGTCCACCAAATACAGAAAGGGACCTAGCTGTGAAAAAAACCATGTCCAGAACCTAAATTTTTAGCCTGCCAAGGACTGTCGAGGGGTTCATACTATCCCTAGTTACCATATGGTGTTTCATATTAGTACTATTAAATAAATCCCTGGAATATTCAAGAATTCCCAGCAGAAACACCCTTGACAAAAGGGGTTAATTAATTCTGTGGTTGTCATGGGTACACTGAATGATTTACACTTGAGAAGCCACATGACTCTTAACGGTAAACAAATGGAAGTCTCATAAGATAATGAAATTGCGAAGTGAAAACGCCTGTTTTATTCCAGCTATTCTGCTCTGCATGAAGTTGTGGCAGGGGAGGCTTGGGTTGGATATTAGAAAGATTCTTCACCCAGAGGGTGGTGGGGTACTGGAACAGGGCAGTGGTCACAGCACCAGCCTGACAGAGCTTAAGAAGTGTTTGGATCATACTCGGGGGGACATGGCGTGACCCCTGGGGGTGGTGGTGTGCAGGGGCAGGAGTGGGACTCCATGACCTTTGTGGGTCTCTTCGACTCAGAATNCGCGGCGCCGCCTGCGCAGGCCCCTCGTCCCGCGTCCCGGGGCGTTGTGGTACCTGCGGAGGTTCTCTCGGTACCACAGAGTACCCAGGTCCTCGTGCCCCCCCGGGCGCGGCGTTGGGACACTTCATCCCGGAAGTGGCCCGTGGTGGCGCTTGGGAAACCGGGGCGCCTTCCTGCCTCGGGTGGAGCGTGGAGCCGGTGGCTGCGCTGCGCGGCTGTCGTGCTGCCTTCGGGTCTGTCCCCGCTTCCCATAGCGAGGAGGGAAAGGAGAAGTAAGGTTTGTGTCACAGGCTATGTGCTTTCCTGTTCAGGATCTTTTGCTGTCTCTGAAATACGCTTGAACTTCAATTCCAGGCGTTTCACTCACCTGCCCCGGAGAAGCTGGTCTGACTTTTGCCAAGGCTGAATCTATTCAAGGGATTTCTGAAACTGTGCAAGATCCTAGTTATCTTCCTTGTCGTTAAGAATAGGAATAACTTCTGCTGGTTTAATGACTAAAATTCAAATTCGTGCTCTGTAGGCATGGATCTTGTGGGACACATTACGCATAGTGAATAATCATTAAAGAAAGCACCCTTCTTCCTTCACAGGCTAGATTCTGTGCTGTTACCCTCTTCTTTTGTGCAGTGTGCTTTGCAGTTCCTAGTGAAATTAAGTTGTAATCTGACTTGTAATGCCATGCAAGAAACAGCATGTTTCTAGGGGTGTTTCACGTCATGATAAATGGAAGGAAATTTTTATTATTGCTGTAACCCTTGCCTGCTTGTGGTTAATCCCTAATTACAGGCATTGCTTTATGGCATATGTATATTAATATGTGCAAATATGCGTGTAAAATGTTAACAGTATGGCTTTGTCCGTGTTCCCCATTATGTAATGGGGAAAAGTTTTACTTTATCTTGGGTGGAATATTAACACACTCCTTGTGATGCTGTCATATGTATGAGACAGAAAACTGCTGTTGACTCTTAGGCAAACCTAGCAGAAGGCCTTGTAAACCAGAGTTCTTTTGAGAACTGACTCCTAGTTTGGCTTTTTATTGCCTTCATTTATGCAGGTTCTTCTAGAACCTAAGTGTCATGTGAAACTGTCAAGGCAAAAAGTGCTTCTTGTACATTTAGTTCAGCTTGCATGTGTGCATAGGATGACAATGTGCTTCTGTGTTTTATCCTTATGGGGTACTGCAATATTCTGCTCCTTTTATAGGGCTCATATGAGGATAGTTGTTAATGTTTTCGTCATGGAAATACATGTTGGAATACATTGTTGTGTAGTGTAGACTTCTTGAATGACCAGTGTTTGCAACTTCTTTCAGTGGGAGATGGGTAATATTTTAGTCTAAATTAGCATAAAGAAGAGTTATTTTTTGAGTGGGAAAGTCCTATGCTCTGTGTGTTACAGGAACGTTAACTTTTGAGCAAGTTGAGCAAGAGTGTATGCTCTCTACAGAAGATGTAATCTGAGTAAAAGCGTTGGTTGTGAATTCTTCATCTGACTTTGACATCCTAAACTAGGTTTTTAGTGACTTGTGAGATGGCTTTTCTTTGGCCTGGCTCAGCAGATAAGCCCAAGAGTGTCTTAATTCTTCCGGGAAAATACAATTGAATCTACCCACTGGTAACTAGTTATTCAGCAGTGAACTGCTGTACCTCAAAGCCAGTCTCGTGCACATGCCGTACTTGTATTGCTTAAACCAAGTTTTTGATTTCTAAATTGTTACAATAAAATTTAATTCCTGCAAGAGTGTGAATGTTCTGCTCCCATTAAATGGGGTGGATCACAAAATGTTATTTGTTTCCAAGTTTGGTACTTAGATGAAGTGGATATGAGGATGCCTTAACTCGGATATGCTTCTTTCACAGGCTGTGTAAGGTTCAAGACCTGAAAAAATGGCATTGGCAGCAATTGATCCACAGCAGGTATGTCTGGGTTAGTCCCATAATTTTTTTGTCTAGATCATAAAAATTAAGATTAAATTAACCCCTTTCTCTTTTAAACAGAACATTGTATCAAGGGTGGTCAACCTTCCTTTGGTGAGCTCCACTTATGATATGGTGTCCACAGCTTACATCACCACTAAAGATAATCACCCTTATCTGAAGTCAGTATGTGAGATAGCAGAGAAAGGAGTGAAGACTATTACATCTGTAGCCATTACAAGTGCTATGCCTATCATCCAGAAACTGGAACCACAAAGTAAGGCAAAGATAAAGCTGTTGATAACTTTAATTCAACTGACATATCCAGATGCATTTATGGTTTAACATGGTCTGGAGTGCTGTTTTGAGTAGCTGACTAACCCTGTTGCCTGGCCTGAGTAACTGATTACAGATGAATATGACTAAAAAAAAAAATCCAGAGAGAAAGCAGAGTCTGGCTTTTGTGTTGACTCCTCTTGATATGCAAGGGGATTATGTAATCTCTTGCTCAATATCTTTCTTGCCTTTCACCTTGTTTCAAATGCTACTGTTGCACTTGCTTGCACTGAGGACTGGTTAATTTTGGAAGCTATGTCATAAGGCTATTGTAACCAGAAGCCTGGTTTCATGAAGTACCAAAGGGTGAGGTATTTCAGCTTGTTCTAATAGTTGTTTATAAGTTATGAAATCATTTTTCTGTTCCTGCAAGTGAGGTTTCTGGGTTTTTTTCTGACACTGTAAATCTTCTTTGTTCTTGGGCTTTGCTGCCTCAAATCTCACTGAAAAGGGAAGGAAACTACTTTAAGAGTGTTGCATGAGTTCTGTTCCAAGAGGAAGTGTCAATGTGAGTAATTTATACTAGGGGAAGAATAATGAAAACTAACTCTTGTAATTTCTTTTATAGTTGTAGTTGCCAACAACTATGCATGTATAGGTCTAGACAAAATTGAAGAGAGACTGCCTATACTGAATCAACCCACTGACAAGGTGAGTTTTTTCCATGTACATAGGCAAACCAGAAGAACCATACATATACCCTTCTTTTTTACTGTCACGAACTCCCCCAACAGATTTCAAAAAGCCATGCCTGAAACACAGCTTTAAAGCAATGAAGAAGTCAAGGGTGTAGCTATAGAACTGTTTGATGACTTTGAGAGGCCATAAAACTTTTTTTGAATTTGTCCGTCATTTGGCGAATGTATCTATAGATGCAGTTCACTGGTAGATGTCTTATTTTAAAACTTGAGTCTTTGTCTCTTCCCTGCTCAATGTGAAGAAAATAGTGCCTGGATTACATTCACTGAAGTGTTTTGAACTGAAGGCAGCATGGCAGTTGTATCTTGTTTTGTCTTGTATATGTGTTTCCAGGGCAGAATTTCTCCTAGATAACCTATACTTGTACAAGCACTAGAATAAATTTAATATTTCCTAGATTATGTAGCTCTCACCAGTAAATATTTTTAGTGAATCAGGGTATTTTCTATGGCAGGTTGTCGCTAATGCCAAGGATGCAGTTATTGGAGCCAGAGAAGCTGTAACAACCACTGTGACTGGTGCCAAGGAAACTGTTGCTCACACGATCACTGGAGTTGTGGGCAAGACTAAAGAAGCAGTGCAAGACAGTGTAGAATTGACCAAGTCAGTTGTCAATGGCAGTATTAACACTGTCCTGGGAAGTCGTGTTGTGCAAATGGTGAGCAGTGGAGTGGACAGTGCTCTTGCTAAATCAGAGACCCTTGTAGACCAGTATCTTCCACTTACAGAAGCAGAACTAGGTAAGACCAATTCAAGGTTTGATATTGTTGGAATGCTTATTTATGAGAGAACCAAACAATCATCTGTTTATTGCTTACTCGTGGTCGGTAGGAGGGAGCATGTGCTTCCCAAGATGCATTTTGTCTTGCTGGATGTAATAGCATCTTCACAGGGCAACAAAATGAAAGTGAGGATTGCCACACAAGGTGGTTTATCAATCTACTCTTGATCCTCAAGGACTACTCAGCAAGTTCAGTATTCAGCTGTTACCAGGCAGATAAAATTGTCTGACCACTTTCAGTTCCCCTGGTGATCAATTTGCTTACTGTCTGCATACCTAGAGAAAGAAGCTGCAAATGTTGAAGGATTTGAAGTTGGAGTTCAAAAGCCAAGCTACTATGTTAGACTAGGATCCCTGTCTTCAAAGCTCCGCACACGTGCCTACCAACAAGCCTTAAACAAAGTTAAAGATGCTAAACAGAAAAGCCAGGAGACAATATCTCAGCTCCAGCACACTGTTAGTCTGGTAAGTTTGGGCTTTTACTTGAAGTATAAAAAGGAAATGTTGGCATAATTTTAGAGTGAAGAAAACAGCCAAAATAGTCACAGGAAAACTGAAATTGCTGTCGTAGGCTAAATGCATTTTCTCAATACAAAGCATTTGCCATTGAGAGATTTTCATCACTCCTCAGGAGAGGTCCTAAATCAGACTGAGCTAAGGAGGAACAGCTTGTAAGTAGTTCAGAAATAAAAGTAACACATTTAAAATTACATATATTCTTGTTTCGTAGTGTGGATTTGACACTTCGTTCAGTGAAGAAAGTGTCTTGCAATTAGAAACCTTTAAGTCCTTTTTGGTAATAAAATATGACATTCTTTTGGGGCTTGTGGCTCTTGTTCTTTCTGTCTCCAAGCATTTCTGGGTGCTTCAGTAGTCTTATGCTAACAATGTACCTTTATGTACAGGACAGGCTGCATGTAAAGAGTCATGGTCTTCTATACACTTCCAGTTCCTTCTGCAGGATGCCAGTGAGGGAGGGGGAAATAGTGGAGGCAGAGGGCAACCCGGTATAAACTCTCAAAACTGCTTCCAGTTTTCAATTTTTTGAAGAGAAGAAACACTCTTGTACTCCCAGAGTCTTTTATTCTGAACTTCTGAAGTATTTTAAAAGGAGGCTACAAAAGAGCCAAGGTAGGGTAGCCTTAAAGGAACTGTTCAGAGTCTTTGCTCTACTTCTTTATTTGGCTGTATTTCAGATCGAGTATGCCAGAAAGAACGTGAATAGTGCCAATAAGAAACTTCTTGGTGCTCAAGAAAAGCTTTATCAATCGTGGGTAGAATGGAAGAAAAATACAGGCCAAAATGATCATGGTGAACTGCGTAGTGCTGAGGTAAACAGATGTAAATGTACACTAGAAATAAATGTATCCTGTCAAGGTAGTGGAAAATAACAGTCCCTTAAGTGTGCATCAGATTAGCTTATGTGTAAATGTGGAATCTGAATGCGGAAGTTTAGGGCAGTTGACTAGTAAACAGTAGGGGACCCAAACTCCTAAGTGAGCCTACTCCCTGTGGACACTCTGGGGTTCATTTGCTCATGGGAGTGCTCATCCTGTTTAGCATGTGACCTGTTTTGGGATACCCATGTGAAAATTGACTAGAACTCACTTGTCTGATGTGTCCAAACCAGCAGTAACAATTTGTCAGCATAAAGCAGTCTTAGGCACAGACTCACTGAGTTCCATATGTAGCTTTAAACAGTGGCTAATTATTAGAATATACTTACTTGCTGTGACTTGTTAGCTAGAGTTGAAACAAGAGTCTGCTTGTCTGTCACCAAGTAGAAGCTATCAGTGTTTCTGTTTAGAAAGTACTTGAGTGTTGAAGAAGTATCAAGTACTTTCAAGTTGCTGACTCTTTGGACTTAAGGGATGTTTTATATTCTGCTATGGCTTTATTTCACTTACATCCCCTTTTCTTCTTTATGTATCTTGAGCAACGTAATGCTGCCACAGTCATATAAAGACGCTAATGTGATGTTACACTTTTTCTTTCTAGCACATCGAGTCAAGAACTCTAGCTATTGCACGGAGCCTCACTCAGCAGCTTCAGACCACCTGCCTCACCCTGGTCTCAAGCCTACAGGGTCTGCCCCAGAATGTGCAGGATCAGGTTTACAGTGTTGGGTCAATGGCGGGTGATGTGTACCAGAGCTTTTGGTCAGCATCCTCCTTCCAGGAATTATCAGACAGCTTTCTCACAGCTAGTAAAGGACAGCTGAAGAAAATGAAGGAGTCTCTGGATGATGTGATGGATTATCTTGTTAACAACACACCGCTGAATTGGCTGGTAGGTCCCTTTTACCCACAACTGCCTGGCATTCAGCATGCTGAGAGCAAAGGTGATGGGGAGGAAGAGGCCAGCCAGAAAGACAAACAGCCTGAACATATTACTAAATAAACTGCATAGCATGCATGTACTCTGCTGACTGACCAAACAAGTGGCCTTACCAAGTGTAGATGTCAAAAAAAAAAGTGTGAAAAATCCATAAATACAGAAGTAGGGGAATCTACAGAGACAAGACACTCTTACACGTAGGCTGTGTGTTGTCCTGTGTAGTTAAGCCACTCTAAAATCTCAAACTGTCTCAAGTGCCTAAGTATTGGCAGCTTACAGTTGTTAAGGTGCCTTGTTTGCCAAGAAACCCCACCATGCCAGTCAGTGGTATTAGTATCAGTAGTCTTAATGAAACCTACCATAGCTAGAAGTCTTCTATTTGTTCCTTTGTCTCTACCAGAATGATATAAAAACCTTACATAGTTGGAAATGTATTTAAAAGCCCTATAGTCTAGCTAGGTATACTTAAAGGTTATATTTGCTGCAGATCACACATTTGATAATTATGGGTCTAATTCTCTAAGATTCTATTGCTACACAATTCATGACAAAAGTTCTGTGAGTGCAGAATGCCAAAGCTGAAAGTGGGGTTTCTGAGTGAGTCAGCTGGAGTTAAATGCTGTGACAGTGTTAACTGTATGAACTTAAATATTGTGTAACACAGTAACTTGACCACAGAATCATAGAATATCTGAACCTGGAAGGGACCCATAAGCATCAAGTCCAATGTCCTGCTCCTGTCAGGACTATCTAAAACTAAACCATTTGACTAAGAGTGTCCTCCAGCTGCTTCTTGAACACATCCCTGGATTTCAGTGACAGACCAAATAATAATCAGTACATTTTTTAATATATAGTGTAAGGCAAGATTCATGCTGTTTGTATGCAGGTGCCTGCTGTTGTGTGTGTATTTTTTGTAGCCATCCTTTTGTAATTCGTTTTGTATGTATGTAGTAATAAAAGCTTTAGTAGCCACAATATGTCTCCATTTCAGTGGTGTTTTAAAACAGTGTAACTTGCTCTTCTGTGACTCCTTCAAACCAGGTCTACCAGAAAGCAAGCTTGACATGCAAATGAAGTAGATGTGCATTGACAGTGTTTGTGTATGCATAGATATGACGTTGCTGCAGCATTTCCTTTCTCCCTTTGGGTGTCTGTGCATCCCTCCATTGAGTCTGGCCTTCCTGCTGCTTTTTTTGATCCTTGCTGTTGTCCACCTTTAATTATAACCTGAACTGTGAGCTGCTGGATGTTCTAATGCTGAACAGAGAAGGATATGGACAAAGAACCCTCTCCTCCCTTCACAGGTGTTTTGTGTGTCTGAGACTGTTGGCTGTCTGCTGGCTCCCGATGAACAGTGTATACTTCTCAGCTGCAGTACCAGTTTAAACTTGTTTGACTTTATTGAGCGTCTTTTGAACTTGAGTGGCAAATGTACATTAACACTCAGCTAGCTACTTGTGTAGAGTTCCTCGGTAAACACTGTGAACCCCTCCACTGGAAAAGAATTGCAGTCACTAAGAAAAAAGCTTTCTTGTTTTAGGGCTGTCCAGGCAAGTTGTGTTTGTGTTCCTAAATGCATACCCTGTAGAACTTTGACTTGCAATTATTTAATGTAGCAATGCTGGCCACCATTTTCAAAGAGGTCACCAAATAGTGTGAGGCAGAAATGGAGTTCCAAGGAAGCTTATCACGTAGTGACATCACTACATGGAACAATACCTCCACCTGACGCAATGTGCGCAATGTGCGCACTAAAGCAAATTAGTTGTTATCTCCCGTTCTCCTGTGAGAGGGATTGCTTAGCTGTTAAGTCACAGTTGGCCTAGAAGTGTGAAAAAGGCTGTTTTAAGCACTGTATTGAACAAAACTATAGCAACATAGGATTATGTTGAAATAAAGATTCTTTAACTCCCTGCTTTAAATACTTTGTGTGAGGGAGCTATTTAGCATAAAATTAGCATGAGAAGTGAGATACCCCTTTCTATCTAGGGCCTGAGTTCAGACTTCTGGAGACTTTCAGCAATTAACTTCCTTTCAGGGTTTACTTTATCTATTGCATGTGTTGAGTCAGAGATTCCTTCTTTATCACCATTTCTAATAAAATTTGTAGAATGCATCTGCTGTTTTTGGTGTGCTCAGGAACAGAATTAGGTCTTAGAGCAGCAAGCTCTTTAAAGAATGGAATCCCCATTCTTCTGTACATGTATTTTAAACTCTAAATTCTCTGGGACTTCATCTTGAGCTGATCAATCAAACTTGATCCTCAAACTTTTCATTGTCTTTTAAGGACTGAGAAATAAACAGCATCATCTGGTACATGAGCAGAACATCTCTCTGTTCTACCTTGAGTTGTACTACTACTTCATACCCTTATAGGGCTGTCCAGCAAGCAGATGAGATGGGAAGCAAGGCAAGCTTACCAGCCTAGACCTTTTAAGCACTTCTGCATCACCACCTGCTATTTGGTGGCTTCTGTGTAAAAGTTCATTGACTTCTGACAGCTGATCTACAATTGGTGGCTGGAAACAGCAGTGCCTGGTTAAATGCTTACCTGGTGGCTGGACTAGTAGCTTGTTAGACCAAACTGCTATGTGGAGGCCCTGTGCCGTGCTATTGTGATAAGTCCTGGTTTTTTTGGGTGCTGCCTACGCCCCAAGGGGTTTTAAGTTTCCATTCACACCCCACCACACCCCTCAAGAGAATTAGGAACCCTCCTCTAGAGGAGGAAAGGCCTGAATAACAGCAAATCAGTATGTTTTTACTATATTATATAGAATGAAGTTCTCTGGACTCTGCTAGTAAGGACAGCTGGAGTGTGTAATTGAATTGCAACTGTAGCTAGCAAGGGTAACTTTTTTCACATAGTTTAGGACAGCATGTCCCCATTATCTAGTCTAACTGCAGCTGTACAGTCAGAACTTGTTACTTTTCTCTGGTGTGGCCAGAGACAGCGATTATTAAAATACCCACTGGAGGCAAGAATGACAAAGATAACTTCTGAAGCCATCTTTGTTTTTTTGCTACTATTTTTGACTGAAGCTGAGGTGCTTTCTCTCAAATAAAGGAGGGACATCTAAGATACTAACAGAGCAAATTTTGCTCATTAATTTTTCCTGCCATCTTACCTGTGTTGTAATTGCATGTATCAAACAGTTCAACTGCACTGTACAGAAATGTGCTTGCTCCTAATCCAGAATCACTTTTGAGGCTATAGCTTGAACTAGAAACCTGTGAAGGTTCTCTGGAACTTCCTAAAAAGGGTAAGACTAGATGTGTTGAA